>ML407177.1:967-60271 GCA_005239525.1 Nicotiana knightiana | reverse complement strand
GGATTCTCTGATTCAAGTCCCTGCGACGAATAAACTTGAAGCTCATTTAGTTGTGAACTATCACCAATATTATCACCTTGAGAACCCCCTGAAACCCGTCCAAGAACTAAGTGATTTAAGTCCTGCAGATCCTTTAGATGACTACGAGCTAGATGAGGTAGGAGTTAGAACATTTGGTCTAGCATGATCTAATGCAACTTGATAAGCATTATAAATTGTTTGAGCATTTATTTTATTTGAGTATTTTTCATATTTAAGTGTAGCATATTCCTCAGGTGAAAGTGGTAAAGCATTATAAATTTGAGTATACCAATAGTGAGGACCTCCTAATTTCATGGTAGGATTTAACATGGTTGCCACACCATAAAGAGAGGGGATAGGGGAAAAATATTTTTTAAACTTATCTTTCATATCATCAATCGCACGNAATATAAACTAAACAGTTAGAAATAGTAGTATAATATTGCCCAGACAATTCATTTGTAGCAACATGAAAATGTTCTAAAAAATCTAGAAGAATTTTAACATTAGCCCAATCTTGATTTGTAAGGTGCTCATCATCATCATCATCATCATCACCTCTAACACGAGCATTATACGTTGTGCTTATTGGGTTTCTATATCCATATGCAACAACTAAACTTTCATACAAGTAATTCCATCTAGTCGGACAAGGTTTAGGAACCTTTCTTTCTCTAAGGCCAAATTCATCACATTTTTTATAATATTCTCTAACTCTACTTCAACGGTTTGAATAAAAAAGCTAATGAAGAGCGAATTTAACCTTTGTAATTTCAGCATTTAAAGTTTTCAGACCATCGCCGACGATTAAATGGTAAATATGACAAATACATCTAACATGAAAAATATTACTAAATGCACGTCTTAGTGTAGTTGTAAGAAAGCCTACAACATTAGTGTTACCAGAAGCATTATCTATTGAAACTAACATTATTTTATCTCTAATGCAAAAATATCTACAAATATTTGCAACTGTCTTAGCAATAAACTTACCTGTGTGACTTGAAGTAATTATTCTATAAGCAATAATGCGCCTTTGCATTATCCATTCCTCATCAATCTAATGAGTGATAGCAGTAAGATAATCACAATCATTACCACTCCTACAATATCAGTAGTAATGGTAACACGATTACTAATCTGAGTAAATAAATAGCGCAAATATTATTCATATTCATGTTTATATTTATAAATATCAGCCTTTACGGTTGTGCGAGGCCATCCTTTATAAGTAGGATTAAAAATTCTTCTAATATAATGGACAAAGTGAGGGTTAGACGGAAAACTATATGGTAAGCACATAACAGTAACCATTTTTGCCAATTCTTCACGATCTTTATTTGGATCGTAATTCAAAATGCCACTGGTAACAGTGTTAATTCCCGGTTGAACTATATTTGAACCGGTACTAGGGTTAACCTGAGTACCTACACTTGTCCCCTCTTGCCTAGCTTTCATTTGAAATAATCTAGCTTTATCATTAGAGTGTTTCATTATATGTCTGGTCAAACTACCCGTACCGCCACGGTCTCCAGTAAATTTGTGAGAGATCAAGAGCCCACAAGTTTTACACTTAGCCTCATTTTGATCTCTTAGTTGAGTAAAAATGTGTCGAACAAGAGATGTTTCAGACCGTTTAGAAGGTTTTGTATTAAAAGTAGGGGTTACTACATGAAGGTCAGACATAATTTGGATTATTATCAGTTTGGTTAGCAACAGGACTAATAGGTGTATCATCTAAATCTGATTGCGTTTCATCTAAATTAACATTTTCCTCATCATTTTCATCGATAGTTGGATTACCATAAAGAGCATTCATATATTCATCATTTAATTGTGAACCTGGTGTAAGGTCATGTATAAATTGAATATCGGTAAATTGAAAACAACGGTTATCACTATCAAGAATAACAGGTGGAGGAGGACGGGTAACTGGTCTGGGTCGGGAGCCAGGGGAGGAGTAGTAGCTTGGCCACTAGATTCACTGATCTTAGATTTTCCCTTTCCCTTACCACCAAAAAAATTTTTCAAAGTCAAGTCCATATTAATTATAAGAAAAAATAAATTAAACAAACAAAACTATAATATTAAAACTTATGAGTTGGAACGAGTTTACCGAATTGACGAACAACTTCTTGAAAATTGTATAATGTTGAAGACTTGAATACTTCAGTTCACCAACTTCACAATTTTTCACAAATTGCAATAATAAAGTAAGCAATTATAGAAGAAAATTAGAGAGAGATTGATGATTTTGTGAGTAAAAATGAAAGAATGAGGGGGTATTTATAGTTGAGAATAGGAAAAAAGTGTAATTATAAAAATTTTGGGGTTAAAACAAAGTTTGGGGGCCAAATTGCTATTTTTAAAAATACCAAACGGCTAAATTAAAGGGCCAACGGCTAGATTTTAAAATTCTGACTATCGACCATTTTTTAAATAAATTTTTTTTTAAAAAGAGTCGTTGGGCCCGTATGGCCCGGTTGAACCGGCCCAAGCCCGCCTGCCGGTCCTGGGCTCACAGTTCCAAACCAAAGGCCCACCCCATATGGGCTTTGAGGCCCGTCAAGACCGGACTCACCACGGGTTGCCCCGTTTAGCCCACATGGGCCGCGGTCTCGGTCCGGTCCCGGGTCAGGCCCGACCCACCTGCCAGCCTTACCTTGGGGTGCACCGGTGTTGTTTGTGAAGAAGAAGGATGGCTCTATGCGTGTGTGTATTGATTATCGGCAGCTAAACAAGGTTACAATGAAGAATCGGTACCCATTGCCTTGTATTGATGACTTGTTTGATCAGCTGTAGGGTGCCAGGGTATTTTCCAAGATTGACTTGCGTTCTGGCTATCATCAGCTGAAGATTCGGGGGCCCGACATCCTGAAGACTGCCTTCAGGACTAGATATGGTCATTATGTGTTTCTGATTATGTCATTCGGGCTGACCAATTCCCTAGCGGCCTTTATGCACCTGATGCACAGTGTGTTCCGTCCTTATGTTGACTCCTTCGTCATCATTTTTATTGACGATATCTTGGTATATTCACGATCTCGGGAGGATCATGAGAAGCATTTGAGGACTGTGCTTCAGACTCTAAGGGAGAAGAGGTTGTATGCAAAATTTTGAAGTTTGAGTTCTGGCTTGATTCAGTAGCTTTCTTGGGGCACGTGGTGTCCAGTGAGGTAATTCAGGCTGATCCGAAGAAGATAGATGTGGTGTAGAGCTGGCCTAGACCGTCATCAGCTACCGAGATTCGTAGTTTCCTTGGTTTAGCAGGGTACTATCGCCGTTTTGTAGAGGGATTCTCATCTATTCAGCACCTATGACTAGACTAAACCAGAAGGGTGCTCCGTTCAGGTGGTCGGAGGAGTGTGAGGAGAGCATTCAGAAGCTCAAGTCAGCTTTGACTACAACTCCGGTGTTGGTTTTGCCTACGAGTTCTGATTCTTATACAGTTTACTGTGATGCCTCGAGAGTTGGCCTTGGAGCGGTTTTGATGCAGGACGGTAGTGTGATTGCCTACGCGTCCAGACAGTTAAAGGTTCACGAGAATAATTATCCAGTGCATGATCTTGAGCTAGCGCCCATTACCCACGCCTTGAAGATTTGGCGCCATTATTTGTATGGAGTACCTTGTGAGATTTTCACTGATCACCGTAGTTTGCAGCATCTTCTTAAGCATAAGGATCTGAATTTGAGTCAGAGAAGATGGTTGGAGCTTCTCAAAGATTATGACCTCACTATTCTTTATCGTTCGGGGAAGGCCAATGCAGTGGCCGATGCCCTGAGTCACAAAGCAGAGAGTTTGGGAGTCTAGCCTACCTACCAGCAGCAGAGCGACCCTTAGCACTTGATGTTTAGGCTTTAGCGGGCTAGTTCGTGAGATTGGATTAATCAGAGCCCCCACGAGTATTGGCTTGTGTAGCCTCCAGGTCTTCTCTTTATGATTAGAGCACACCAGTATGATGATCCACACTTGCTCGTTCTTCAGGACAGGGTCCGGCGGGGTGATGCCAGGGATGTGGTTATTGGTGATTAAGGGGTCATGAGGATGCAGGGCCGGATTTGCGTGCCCAATGTGGATGGGCTTCGAGAGTTGATTCTAGCAAAGGCCCATAGTTTGCGGTATTCCATCCATCCGGGTGCCGCGAAGATGTACCAGGATCTGAGACAACATTACTGGTGGAGGCGGATGAAGCCGGATATTGTAGAGTTTGTGGATCGGTGTCTCAATTGTCAGCAGGTCAAGTATGAGCACCAGAGACCAAGTGGCTTATTTCAGAGATTAGATATTTTGGAGTGGAAGTGGGAGTGGATCACCATGGACTTTTTAGTTGGGCTCCCACGGACTTCGAGGAGGTTTGATGCTATATGGGTTATTGTGGATCGGCTGACCAAGTCCGCGCACTTCATTCCTGTTGGTACTACTTATTCTTCGGAGTGGTTAGCTGAGATTTATATCCGGGAGATTGTTCGATTGCATGGGGTTCCAGTTTCTATCATTTCTGACAGAGGTACTCAGTTCACATCTCAGTTTTGGAGGGCCGTGCAGAGAGAGTAGGTACTCAGGTTGAATTGAGCACAGCGTTTCATCCTCAGACCGATGGGCTGTCGGAGCGTACTATTCAGATTCTGGAGGACATGTTGTGTGCGTGCGTCATTGATCGGGGGTTCATGGGACCAGTTTCTGCCGCTCATGGAGTTTGATTATCATAATAGTTATCAGTAGAGTATCCAGATGGTTCCGTATGAGGCTTTATATGGTAAGAGGTTTAGATCTCCGGTTGGTTGGTTTGAGTCGGGCGAGGCTAGGCTATTAGGCACAGACTTGGTTCAGGATGCGTTGGGTAAGGTGAAGTTGATTCGAGAGTGGCTTCACACAGCGCAATCTAGGCAGAAGATTTATGCGGACCGGAAGGTCCGAGATGTGTCTTTCATGATTGGAGAGAAGGTGCTGCTAAAGGTGTCACCTATGAAGGGTATTATGAGGTTCGGGAAGAGGGAAAAGCTGAGCCCCCGGTTCATCGGGCCATTTGAGGTGCTATAGAGGATTGGAGAGGTGGCTTACAGACTTTCCTTGGCACCCAGCTTATCGAGTATTCATCCGGTGCTCCACGTTTCGATGCTCCGGAAGTACGTTGGTGACCCGTCTCATGTTTTGGACTTCAGCACGGTTCAACTCGAGGGTGATATGTCATATGAGGTAGAGCCAGTGGCTATTTTGGGTCGTCAGGTCAGAAGGCTGAGGTCTAAGGATATAGCTTCAGTGGAGAGGGCAGTCGGTGGAGGATGCCACATGGGAGACTGATCGAGACATGCGGAGCAGATATCCTCACTTATTTGAGGTCCCAGGTATGTTTCTAGACCCGTTCGAGGACAAACATTTGTTTAAGAGGGGGAGGATGTGATGACCTGGCCGGTCGTTCCGAGAATTTTAGCCCGTTTTCCCTATTTATGCTTTATCATATGTTGCTTAGCCTATTTATGTACTGTTGGGTCGATTGGTTCGGATTCGGAGTGGTCATGGTGAGAACTGAGACACTTAGTCTCTTAAATTGGCTTAATAGTTAGAAAAGTCAACTGGGAGTTGACTTATTGGTAAACGACCTCGAAATATATATTTTACGGCTCGGATAAATTCGTTAGGTGATTTGGGACTTAGGAGTGTGTTCAGAATGAGGTTTTAATGTCCGGTGTAGAATTAGGCTTGAATTGGCGAATGTTGGTTTTTGGCAATTTCGGTCGGCAGTGGAAAATAGGCTATCGGGGTCAGAATGGAATTCCGGAAATGGGAGCAGGTTCTTAATGTCATTTTGGATATGTGTGCAAATTTTTAGGTCAATCGAATGTGTTTTGGATGGTTTCGGCATCCTTGGTGGAACTTAGGAATTTCAAAGTTCATAGGCTTGAATTTGATGTGATTTTGGTGTTTTTGCTTTATTTTTGGTATTTTGAAGGCTCGACTAAGTTTCAATGAGGTTATGGGATATGTTGTCATATTTGGTTGAGGTCTCGAGGGCCTCGGGTAAGTTTCGGGTAGTTATCGGAGTGTGTTTGGCTTTAAAGAGACTGATGTTGCTACTGCATTTTCTGTTGTCGGTTTCCTTCTACGCGATCGCAAGAGTGGGGCTGCGATCGCATAGGTCTATTGAGTACAACTGGGAAATTGTTCTATCGATTGTCAATTTGGGTCTGCGATCGCGAGGGTCTGTCCAATTGGCTATCGCGAACGCGTGGCTGAGGTCGCGTTCGCGAAGAAGGATTTGGAGCAGTCGTGAGCGGAAGGAATTTCTTTACGCGATCGCGTAGTAAGGGTCGCGTTCATGTTGCTTTGGGAGCTTGTTATTCGCGATCGCGTGCGTGTTTCTACGATCACATAAGGTAAGTTGTGGGCCAGTCCATTTTTGTGCTTCGCGATTGCGAGGCGAATTTCGCGATCGCGATGAAGGAAATAGCTGGGCAGAAAGTTTAAGTTTCAAAACGAGGATTTTAGGCCATAACTCAAAAGACCATTAGAGAGCTCGGGAGGAGGAGGATTTTGAGGAGATTTTTAGTGGAGTTCTTGAGGTAAGTGTTCTTCAATCACATTTGGGTTAATTCCATGATTTAGCCTTGATTTTTACCATGTAATTTGAGGAATTAAAGTGGAAATTGGGGAAAATGGGAGGAAAATTTGGGAATTTCTTTTGATGATTTGAGTGGGAAATTAAGGTCGGATTTTGGTAGGACTCATGAGGGAATGAGGATTCTAGTTTTGTAATTTTTATCGAATTCCGAGACGTGGGCCCGGGGGCCGGGTTTGACCAATTTTGGGATTTATGCCCAATTGTGATAATTTTCGAATGGATTACGTCTTCCTAGCATATTTTGATGTTATTAGTCTGATTTTAATAGACTCGGAGCATTTGGGAGCCGTTTCGAGGGGCAAGAGCATCGCGGAGTAGTTTTCGGACCGGTTTGAGATAAGTAACGATTGTAACTCTAGACCTAAGGGTATGAAACCCCGGTATTTCAATTTGTTTTTGGTAAATGAGGTGACGCACATGCTAGGTGACGAGCGTGTGGGTGTGCAGCAGTAGGGATTGTGACTTGGTCCGTCCCGTGGCGACTATTATGCCTCATATTTGATTTGAAATCATGAGATGTCCTGTATTTTTTAGGTTTATATTATATTATGGGCAGTATGCCATGTTTGGGGCCTTGTGTCGATCTGTTTAGAGCCCCAGGGATATTTTTACACTATTCTCATATTATTTTTGATAGAAAATTGTGAATTCAGTCATGTTTATTACTTATTGCTATTTCACTGTTATCACAATGTTTTAGAATACTGTGAGGTATTTGGGGCTCAGTCCCGTGATGTTGAGATGAGTTGCCCGAGTGGCTTGAGAGGATGACTGAGTGAGGATGAGAGCTGAGTTGTGAGGATAGTTATGGATCGGGCAGCATGCCGCAACATATATATATATATATATATATATAGATATTATATGGATCGGGCTGCACGTCGCAGCATATATATATATTATTCGGATCGGGCTGCTCGCCGCATCATATGCTATTTGGATCGGGTTGCACACCGCAGCAGTTTGTGTGGATACATGATACCCGTTGAGTGAGAGTGCTGAGTGTGAGCATTGAGTACTGATAGAGGAGTCACGGGTGGCTGAGAGATCTTGCGCATGAGTGATATTGTGCCCGAGAGGCTATAAATTGTGAGATTATTGTTTTCCCCTCATTTTACACTGAGTCTCTTTAATAGATGTTGAGTTAATGTTTTATGCAAGTTTAGAAAGGGAAACGAAATTTGTAAAGTATTTGGTAAATGTAGTCATTTGGATTACTCCATTTGTTTTCACCGGCACATATTTTTATGAAACTATCACTTTTAAATGCTCGTCACTGCACTCAAGTCTTTAGTTACTTTGGTTACTTGCTGAGTTGGCGTACTCACGTTACTCCCTGCAACTTTGTGTGCAGATCCAGGTACCAGATCTGAGCGTTAGCTGATTTATCCTTTGCTCGGAGGTTGCTCGAGGATAGAGGTAGTTGTTCGGCGTCTCCAGCTGGCCTTCTTTTCCTTTCTTAGCTCGTAGATTTTTAGTATTCTCCGGATTGTACTAATAGGGGCTTGTGATCAGATTTTTGTATTTATCTCTTTAGATGCTCATGACAGTTGTATTCGGGTGTTGGGTTGTGGTTAGATTTGATTTTGTGATTTTACTGCTGTTAATTATATCTTTAAAACAGGAACCTTAAATGAATTACTTTGACTTGTGACATTAAACGGACGGTTTTGTGTGTTACTCTCAGTAAGTTGGTTGTCCTAGTTTCACGATAGGCGCCATCACGGTCTATATTGATTTGGGGTCGTGACACTTTATTCAATTTATCAACACAATTACACCTCAATTATAATTCTCTAGAACACCTCAACACAATTTATCAAAAAATATTTTGTCTTTATCAATTTGTATTTCCTCTTTTGAGCATTCTAACAAGATCTTTTGTTGTTCCCTTCTAGTCCGCAGTTGCCACATGAAACCTTGTACTTCTTTGCATTTACTTCATCATATGGTTTGTATCTTTGTTTTTGAGGTCTTCCTGACTGTCTTTTCCCAGTAGGTGGCATTACAAATTCTTCAGCTATATGTTGTGGCACATTCCATTTGCTTTCGTCAGGCAGCAGGTCTACTAGTATTTCATAAGTATGCAAAAGGCTCTCCCTCATGTAATAACGAGAACAATAGTTTTAAAATATTGTGACTTTATCAATTTTTATTTCCTGTGCCTCAAAGCCGCCAAAGCATGTGCACAAGGAAGTTCATCAAGTTGGAATTGTCCACAACTACATCTCTTGTTTTGAAGACAAACAATAAAGCGCTTCACACCATCTATCACTGTATGGATGTGATCTGTTGAAGTCATCACCTATAATTTTACTACAAACACACAACAAGTTGTCAGCAACATATACAAAATAACTACAATTATACAATATTTTATCTACAACTAACAGTATATATTTAGTTTGATGGAATCATTGATCTGATATTACTGGATATAGCTTACTCTCATCTTCTGCGATAATATCCTGTTGTCCTCTAACTCTTTGTTGTATTTTTTTCCAAGGTATGTGAATGTACCATTTGCTTTTAATAAATTTTTATTAGTCCAACGTTCAAGAAGAGTCTTCGTGTACTCTAATAGTTCTATTATGGGCAGTTCTCTTACATTTTTGTTACCACATTCAATGACTCTGCAATATTTGATGCCATCGTCTATGTTCTGTTCACCGTAGCATGTACCCGAGACCATCTGTGATAGCCAATATCGTATTAGGTATGCTTTAACAAGTGTGTCGATCTCTTCAATATTTGACATTCTTTCATTAA
This sequence comes from Nicotiana knightiana, assembly GCA_005239525.1. NCBI lineage: Eukaryota > Viridiplantae > Streptophyta > Magnoliopsida > Solanales > Solanaceae > Nicotiana > Nicotiana knightiana. The sequence goes on along the minus strand of ML407177.1, from coordinate 50,861 downwards.
ATTCATCAAGCGTGTATGATCGTGTTGTGGAAAAGTACAATTCACTTAACCTTAGATGATCCTTCTTGAACTTTGACCTTACATTTGTCCAAATATGCCACATGCAAGCACAATGTGGCATGCAGGTATACACAATAAATGTTGCCTTAAAGATACTCTCATTTCGATTCGAAACAACACACATATTTGGTTTTTCACCATACGCATGTTTGAATTGCTCAAAAAACCACTTCCATGATGCGTCATTTTCTGAATCAACAACAGCATATGCCAGTGGTAATATGCTATCTATCACAGGTGGCAAAAAGAAATTTAATTTTCATAATAAAACTGGAGAGGAAAAAAATACATACTAAAATACAAATTTACAATAATATTTCTACAATTAATCTACAATACCTGCTTCATCCATTGTGCTAGTTGTTAACATTATTCCCCTATATGCCGACTTCAAAAAGGTGCCATCAACTACTACAACTGGCCTACAATAATCCCAACCCTTGATGGACGTACTAAGCGCCACAAATTCATACGAGAAACAGTCATCTTCGATTTTTTATAATTTAACTATCGACCCCGGATAAGTCTTCTCCAGAATATACAAATAACTTGGCAAGCGACTGTAGGAATCAGTAGGAGGACCTCTCAAAACTTCCAAATCCTTTTCATTTTCTCTCCAAGTTTGCATGTATGTTAAGTTCACACCATGTTCCAACAACATATCAGTTTGTACATCTTTTGGTGTGTAAATTGTCTTAGGATCCGCATATTTTGATATAACCATGCTACCAACTACCATGGCAGTAGGTTTGCATTGTATGTATGTATTGTCCATCAAAGAGCATGTGTGCAAGATGTTGAATTTTCGAACCTTGAACAATGCTGATTCGTTTATGCTGGTGGACTTGAAGTGCCATGTACAATTGTCCCCAACACATACCAGGCAGTAGCTACAGAATAAAATCAATTTAAAGAATATTATGAAAAATGTAGCTACAAAATAATGGGTTGTTTAAGCATAAAAATCTTATATTAAATAATTTATATACAAAAAAACTACAAATTATATACAATTTGTATACAATGATAGTACAAACTATACAAAAAAAATTACAAAGAAACTACAAATTAAACAAAAATATGATTTTGACAATTGAACTCTTCCTATCTTCTTGCGCTAGACCTTTTAACCCTAAATTGGAACTTATTCATGATAGAATAGTGTTTCACTGCACTGACAATTCTTTGCTTGTCTTTGTAGACTTAGCCTACTTCAATAACATTTGGCGTATGTTCTGTTATGATGATACTTTCATATTCCACTATCACCGGAGATGTCGGCATATCAATCAACTTTAGTATTCCAAATGACCCCCCACTCAATTAAAGCTAACTACAGTTCAGACATACAATGTAGATAGTTTGTAGTAAAATTGTAGAATACGTGAAATTGAATACTTCAATAGTCATAATAGTTGAACTACACTTGTTATGTAGTATCATAGTAGCTATGTTGTAGAAAAATTGTACAACACATGAAATATAAAAAACATCACCACTGAAATAACAGAGCAAACATACAATTGTGCTTGAATTAGAGATATTGCATTCCAAATCGAAATCACGCACTGTTATATATAGTGGATACATTCCTAAGCTTTTTTTTTCCTTTTTCGTCTTCATGTATACTCGAACTCCCGTATCGTTCTGAATTTCCATTGGAGGACAACGTTCGTTGACAATGTTGATTTCGATGATTTTTTCTAATGTATCGATCATTAGATGCTCTGCAATTGCATAATTCAATTGACTATAATTTGAATCATCGCTGACTGCAATTCCATCAACATTAAAATCTCTGTATCTCCCAAAGCTATCCCAATTACCATTTAGCTGAAGCATAATAGTTATTTTTGACATTATGTCGCGGAATTCAATACAATTGTAGATAATTATTTGCAATTTTTTTTCAAAACCTTCTCTTATGGTTGTGAAACCGAAGGAGACAGAGAAAACCAGAGAATCGACCATGATAAACTGAGAAAATCGGCGTAATAGCAGGCTTAATTCAATTGTGATGATTGCGTCGCAAAAATCTCGGAAGAATCCAACGCGATCCAAAATCTCGCGTCTAAAAAAGGAAGGTTGCTGCAGAAAAGATTCTAGTTTAAATAAATATATATAATTTGTAGACAAAACGTGTTTAGGCCGGGTAATTAACTAAACATAGACATTTTTAATAATAAAATTTTAAATAGTGTATAGGTGCATACCCTCAAATCAATAAGCCCAAATTCTATATGGACTTCAATTCTAGATCCAAATTGCTATAGATTTCGGCCCACCAATTCCTTTGAATGTTTTGGTGAAATCGATTGAATTGAATTTGCATAGCCACCCCTCTCCGTCGGCTGTTAAACTTTAATCTCTGTATCTCTCTGCGGCGAACTCATCGGCGATCTCTTTCTTCGGCAAAATCAAGTAGGTACCCCTAATTCTCTTTCTCTCCATCCCCCATATTTACTTATTTATGTTTCTTATATGCTAAAACCCTAAACCCTTATTGCAAACCCATTTCATGATGGCTCGAAAGTTTTGATTATGTATTTATCTATTTCCAGTAAATTTTCTGAAAAATATCTCTCAGAAAATGAAAACAGAATGAAAGAATAAGATCATTAATATGGATTATTGTAATGAGATGTTGAATTGTATGCAAAATGGACCTTCAAATTGAAGACACTGTTGCTAAAGGCTCTTAAGCGCGCTTAAGCCCTGCAACTCAGTTGAGCCCAGGTTGCGTGCTTCGCCTCGCTTAAATGACGCTTTGGAATAGGCATTAAGGTGCTAAGGCATGGGACACATCATCCATGGGCTCTATCTTTAGAGTAGTAGTAGTAAACAATGTAGTATTGTTGGGAAGCTGATATACTAATTGTTAGGAAATGTTACGAGTAAAATTTTTAGTTATTAAGAATAATAAATTTAAATTTCATGTAAAAACTAGCTCTTGAGAACATTAAACTGCATCGTTTCATCTAAATCAGATATTTAAAAATTGTTTTAGACTTGATTGACATAAGTTTTACTTCATGTATTTAGCATAATTTTAGTTAGTTCGATTCTTTTTTCCAAGTAGTATTGTTTCTCTTTGTTTTTTGGTAATACATTATACACACACACATACTTCATTAGCACCTTTCTTTGTTAAAGTCCATGTTTTAATTTCGCCTTGCGCTTAAAGACCGAATAAACTCTGGTGTTTTTTGCGCTTTTCACTTTTAATTATTCAACTTGAATATTTTGTACAGTTATCTCCTTCAACTTGTGCCCTAATTTTACTCTTCATTCCCTTTTTATGAATTTATAAATAACTATTTGCTTGGGGATTGAAATATGAAGACTTTCAAGGATTTTGATTTTAGGACTTAATAAATTCGTTACTGTGATATGTATATTGACTTTCATTCCTGAATCCATCATTGGAGGGCATGGTACCTTTGGTGAATTTCGGCAGTTGCGGACATTGTAATTTAGGCAAAAAGCAAAACTAAACTTTGTGCTAATCAAACTATACTTGCTTTCGTTGTTTTGCTTAGTCTGATTTATGAAAAGTTAAAATCTCACTTTGGTGAATGCTTGTGGTATTTCCTAGTCATGCTCATGGATGCTCATGGATAAATTTCTCATCATTTCTGGTTTGGATCATTAACAGCCATGAAGGTTAGGGCATCAGTGAAGAAGATGTGCGAGTTCTGTCGCACAGTCAAGCGGCGTGGGCGAGTATATGTTCTATGCACAGCTAATCCCAAGCACAAACAGAGACAAGGCTATTCAACATTTGCGTCCGAAGGTCTCATATCAACCACGTATGCATTCTAAGGCTTATTTATCTCTTTTAATATTAAAAGTAATGCAGTTAGGTAAAAACCTGAAGCTTCTAGTACTTCAATCTCATTTTGTTTAACACAAACTAAATTAGAGATATGCCAAGTATAGACAGGGATAGAGATAGCTTTCACATGAGAGTTTTGTCATCCTAAGTGGTAAGCACTGGGGTAGCATTTCATTTTTCTTTTAAAAATTAGAGATTTTGGTTTGGGAACATTTCATTTTATCAAAATTGAATTGCGGCAGGGAAGACTTCTGATCAAGAAAGGGAGCCTCACAAAGCAGCACATATTCTTAGAATCATAATTATCAGATTATTTTATGTGGACTTGACATTAGAAGTCCTTGCTTCTGAACAGTCTCATGTACACTGTTTATCATCTCTGTACTTTCGTTGGGTGTTGACTTGAATTAAGTATTATTGACTTCTTTAAAGCGGGTAGCCTTTGCCATCTAAGAATAAGTCATAATTTTGGGATGGATAAAAACAGAACCAGGCCAAATAATAAAGTCGAATGGAGAGAGTTGCTGAATAAAAATTGGATATACCAATGGTTCACACCTTGTTATTGAACTCAATGCTTCCATTATTCGTTCGAAGAAAAAGAGAACCACTGAAGTCTGAATTGTTGAAACAGCTCATGGTTGTTTACAATAAGTATGTGGAAAAGAGAAACTAACTGTACCTTTAACTACATTTTAATCTGCTGTAAGTCATTTAGAAGAGAAGATTTTGTTTGTACTTATGAAAAAATAAGAAAGGAAAAGACTTTGTCCGTTATATCTTTCCACCTGAAGAATTCTCTTTTTATATTCCTGTTGCTATCTTGATTTGTTGTGTAATATTTGGATGGGATTATGGTGCAAGAATCCATGTCTAGAAGATGTTATACCTTTCTATGAAATATGTTCATTATGCTTTCATGTTGGATGAATCTGTTACTTTCTTGCATTTAGTAACCATCTTTAAATATTTAGTCCCTTCTGCTATGTTACATAGAAGCATAAGTAAAAGAGATGCCAGACTACTTAAACTTTTTACTGATACCTCTTCAGGCCTGTAGTGACGAGGGTCAAGCAGGATACTTCAGTAACCGAAGGTATTCGCACAGGTCTAACCTCTCTTGTTCCTGGGAAGACCGAGCCAACTGTGACACCTTGGTGGAAAAGGGGTCTGGTTTCCGTTCTATTCAACAGTAAGCAGTAAAATTTTACCTCAAAGAGTGTAACACTCAGATACTCCTAAACATCGATGCGTTCTTGAATTTTGCTCAGCTTTGCTTTCTGTTTTTACCTCTTAACCCATCATACCCTTAAGTACATGTGTTATGTGCACTAGTACAATTACAATGAACTATAAGTCTATAAGTATGTTAGTTCCTTCTATTCTTGTCGTTAATTTCGGAGGCAGATGTCCCTCTCCTTGCTTTGTACTACTATTGACAATGAGAGTGATTTATCCGTCGGAGAAGGAAAAATAGGATGAATTTTAATTTTCTTTTCTTTTCCCGTGGAAATACAACTTTGTTCAGTTTCATTTATTTTATTGGTCCATCAGAATAGAAATAAAGGTCGATGAATTATCCATCGAAGCAGGTTGCTAACAGTTTAGTTTGTTGTAGAATAGAGAAGGTGTATGAATGGGGACTTGGCTTGTCAGTGGATCTAAACTGAACTTTTAATAACTGTGTCAACATTATTGGAGCCCTTGTTAGGTGAATTATTGGAAGTCAATTATTTTGATTACTACATTTCAGCTTTGGTTTGTGTTCAACTAGTCCCCATCTCTACGGGACGTTTCTGTTTTTCTGGTCAATTTTCAACAGTAGAAAATCACATTAAATGAATGCATATGCCTTTCAAAACTCAATCAAGGTGTTTAATGTAACCTTTTTTTTTTAATTTCAAAATTGCTTGTGGTTATCTTATTTAAAATTAGATGGTCTGATAATCGGAGGTGGAACTATTATCCTCCATTAAATTTTCTTATTGTTTTTTTTTATATAAATCAGTTGCCGTACGTTTTGAAATTGTATATTACGCTATGGTTCAAGTTTGGTTTCGGTCGATTTTTGCAAAGTTCATTATTCATAGTGCTATACAATTTACTATGTATAACTCACACATTGTGCATTAGTTCAGACTTAGGGGTCGTTTGGTAGAGTGTATAAGAATAATGCTGAATAGGTGTATTAGTAATGTTGATATTAGTTATGCTGGTATATTTCTTATCCATTGTTTGGTTTGATGTATTAAAGCATTACGCAATTTCTGAAAGAATTGTTTGTTTACAAAACTAACCACTCCATCACTTAATTTTAAAAGAAACATATGTTGAGGAATGTTTGTATATGAAAAAGGTTTAAACAAATTATTTGATTTGTCTACCTATATTTAGTATAGAACTTAATATTTATTTATAAAAAAAGAAAATATGCTAAGTATTTATTTATTTATTAGGGATATAATTTTATTTCACTTTCTTGGATTATTCAAACTTGCATTATATAATAACATATTTTAATCAAGTATAAATTTTGAAGGACATTTTTGTCTTTAACTAAGTTAATCCATGCATTAAAATCCATTGCATTGTTACTACCATGGTTTTTTATGCATTAGTTATGCATACGATAATACCAAATAGAGTGTATAACTAATGATTGCATAACTAATGCATAGGTTCAAAAAGTATACTAAACAAAGTGTTGTTAATACACAAAGCTAATGCATGCATTATTTTACCTAATGCATCCTATCAAACGATCACTTAAAGTATACCTCACGCATTTGCACACTAATCCTGACAAGGCAACACTAAATATCTTTTCTTTTTCATTTTTAACCACTATAGATAGGTATTTGATTAACGTACTCTGCTACAAGCCACATTACCCTCGTTTTATATGCCCAAAAATTCAATGATTTTTCTAATTGAATAAATACATTTAAAAATTGTCATTTATTTCTGTTAGAATATCGTATGGGCAAAAAACTTCACATCACATATTTGAGTTGGTCAACAGGTATAAAAACCTTCGAAAGCCAACTATGTATTGGCATGACAACATATTATAAGGTCGAGGTCGTAAAACGAATGGCAGATCGTCATCGAAGTCGAGGTGGCTTGGTAGAAAATGAGGACGAGCATCTTTTCTCGGCGTGCAGTAATAGATAGTTTAAAGAGTCAGATTCCCTAGAGAATATTCTAGTGAATATTCCTCTAGATTGTACTAATCTAGGGTTTTGTGGCTCATAGACCAATATAAATAGGAAGAGGTGTAATCATAGAAAGGGGGGATGGAACACTTTTGTAAAGAACTGTATTGACATTCTCTGAAAATTTTCTCTTTATCAAATACATACAAAATTTCCTTTATACCTCTTTATCCATCTTTTCTCTCCCGATCCAAGAGGAATCGGAATCGAAATAATATCATTATCAATCATAGTCAGAAGAATCAGTGGGAAATCTCACTCTTGTCGGGTGAAACTTGTTTCGTTATTTATTTGAATGCCATTTATTGTCATTTATTGCTTTCTTTCACATTCACAAATCATTTATTGCCTCATTATTGCTCCAAGATATTGCTATCTAACAACACACGTGTAGTTTTCGTCATAAATATACTAGATCTATCATTTGGATATTAATATTGGTTTAGATTAACCCTTTTCTCTATAAAGCTAATTGTATAAAATCTAAATTTAAATTTTGGGTCATACAGTTTTGCGCCGTCTGTGGGGATTTCTTAGTCAAGTTTTTAGTTTCCATTCAAATCTATAACTCTCGTGACTTGCTAGCCTAACGAGCTGTAAATTTAGCATTTTTCTCTGTGTATACGAAAACTCCATGGCAGGTAATCAAGGAAACAGAACAAAAGCGACGGACAACGTCCCGCTCAACCTTATGAGCGCCATCGACGAAGAGTACGACATCCAGGATGAGGAGGTGACCCCACGGTATCCCCCAAATTAGGGAAGTCACCTACACCTTTCTCCAGCACAACCATACCAAATAGAAAAGGGGGCCTCTATGTCTAGAGGAGAGGGGGCGACACCTGCTATGAAGAAGCTCTTCGAAGAATGGTTAACCGACAATCTAGTCAGCGTGATGAGAAAGCAAGCCTCATGCACGACCACAAAAACCACGAGGATCCATGCAGCACAACACAGGAATGAATGAGACAACCAACCGAACCCTCCCACTGCAGGTAACACTCATACAATTGTTGACAGTGTAGGTGACAACGTCCTCACCGTCGTGTTGAAAAGAATGGAAAACGAGAATAAGGAGCTCAAAGAACAAATGAAGGAGCATCAGGAACAGGTAGACAAAATACCTAGTGCCCCTAAATTGTTACCAAAAAAAGATGCCAGGTTTGTGGAACAACCTTACAGGGAGGAAGCGGCTCCTCATGCCATAACAAAAACTTTCAAGATGCCCCCGTTCCTCCGAATCTACGACGGAACAACTGATCCCGAGGATCATGTAACTCACTACGTCACCGCCGTAAAAGGCAACAACCTCACTAAAGAGTAGGTGTCCTCCATCTTGCTGAAAAAAATTGGTGAAACCCTCACGGGAGGGGCATTGACATGGTATTCACAACTGCCAGCCTATAATATTCCCTAGAAACATTTGAAGATATGGCCGACAAGTTCGTAAGGGCACATGCATGAACCAAGAAAGCTGAAACAAGGGTGAGTGACATCTTCTCCATCAAGCAATCCCCATGGGGGGACTGAGCGACTTCCTCGCCCGATTCAACAAGGCAAGGATTTTAACCAATGTCTCTGAAGGAATGGCGGTAGTAGCCTTTCAGAATGTGCTGAGCAGAGAAGGTTCGAGGGCGACCAGAAAGCTATTGAGTCAGTTGATGAAGTACCCACCGGCCACGTGGGATGAGATCCATAATGCCTACTGTGCCAAGTTCAGGGAAGACAATAAAGACCTCAACGTGTCAGCCCGACGACACATCTTGATACACCGAGCCCAGAAAAGAACGCAGGGACAATGTGAGAAGAGACCATCTAGCACCACGGCCAGGCAGATAACGACACCAACCATATGTCAAGGCACCAGTCCCAAATTTCCTCCGCGAAAACGGCCCCTTTAGGCCAAGATCATACATTCACAGGAATGATCGAGGTATGCCTCTACTATCTGCTCATAATTTTTGTGTCTTAGCTATAGAGATAGTCTACACACTTGATAAGCTCGGATCAAAGGTGAAGTAGCCACCAAAGATGAGGTCCGATCCATGAACCAGGAAGTCAGACGCCTTCTATGAGTTCCACCAAGAACGCAGACATAAAATGAAAGATTGCCAGACTTTGAGGTTAGAAGTAGCGAACTTGTTGCAGAAAGGACTCCTGAAAGAATTACTCAGAGACAAAGGCAAGAACACATTAGCAAGGGGTCAAGCATCCAATCCCACCAAAGCCGCCCTCGCCCGCTCGCACCATCAACATGATCATTGGTGGTAGTGACGACGTCTCATCAACAACATCAACTTCACCGCCACTCAAAACTCAAGAGAAAAATCACTCGCGAACAGTATGACGGCCTCGGAGAAAGTATCATCTTCGATGAGTCAGATGCCGACATGTGACTTTTTCTCACAATGATGCACTTGTCATTACTTTTACGAATTCTTGATACTGATGTTAGAAGAATTATGGTAGACGATGGAAGTGGAGCATGCATCATTCATCCTCGAGTCCTCGCACATATGTGACTTGAGGAAATGATAGTGTCACGTTGCATTACACTAACCAATTTTAATGACGCAGTTGAACGGACAACGGGTGACATCATGTTCCTCGTCCTCGCTGGTGGAGTAACATTAGGGACCACATTCCATATCATGGATTTGGACACCGCATATAACGCCATCGTAGGGCGGCCATGGATACATCTCATGAGGGCAGTCCTTTCTAGCTTGTACCAAGTGGTCAAATTCCTGACCCCCTAGGGAATATTCAGCATATGAGAGGGAAAACGCACATCCCGAGAATGCTATCGGATCTCCTTGGACGGCACGACAATTCAACAAAAGAATGAAAAGGAAAAAGAGGCAATTCAATCAGTAGGCTCGAGATCTCAACCTATCGAAGCCAAAGATATTGTTACGGGCCCAGAAGTGGTCGAAGCCGCAAGATCGATCGTAGAAGACCTCGATCTAGTCCAGCTAGACCATAGAGACCTTAGTATAAAAGCTTACATCGGCTGCAAACTCCAAAACCTAGGTAAATTCAGTCAATTCTTAATAGCTAACGCGGATTTGTTTACATTTAGCCATGCAGATATTCGCGGCCTCCCCAATGATATAGCCACACACAAGCTAAATGTCAAACCCTTCTACCCCTTGTTAAGGCAGGTCCGGCAAAAGTTAAACCCACCATCAACGAGGCTGTCAGGAGGAGGTAGAAAAGCTATCGGCCAATGGCTCCATCAAAGAGTCAAAATACCCCACATGGATCGCCAACGTTGTAATGGTCAAAAAGAAGAATGGGAAATGGAGGATGTGTGTGGACTTCACCGATCTGAACAAAGCCTTCCCAAAGGATTCATTCTCATTACCACACATCGACCAACTCATTCAGCGACAACAGGACACGAGTTGGTAAGTTTTTTGGACGCCTACTCAGGCTATAATCAGATACTCACGGAGGAAGGTGACCAAGAGAAAACTACGTTCATCACTTACAGGGGAACATACTGTTACATATTCATGCCATTTGGGTTGAATAATGAGGGAGCTACCTATCAAAGGCTGGTCACGAAGATGTTCAAAAACCAGCTCGACAAAATCACGGAGGTATACATCGATGATATGTTGGTCAAATCCTTGAGGGCCAGGGATCACATCGACCACCCAAAGGAAACATTCAAAATATTGAGGAAATATGGGATGAAACTGAACCCCGAGAAATAAGCATTTGGTGTAACTTCCGGAAAGTTTTTGGTCTTCCTGGTATCACAACGAGGAATCAAGTTCAACCCAAATCATATTAAGGTCATCGAAGGGATATTAGAATATCTGACCACTAAGAACCAAGTCCAGAGACTGACGGGTCAAATCGTCGCCCTGTCCAGATTCATATTGAGGTCATCTGATAGGTGCCACAGGTTCTTCAACATGATCAAAAAGGATAACAGCCTCGAATGGACGCATGAATGTGCGCAAGAGCTGAAGGAACTCAGGGATTACCTATCATCACCACCCTTGCTCTTAAAGCACGAGCCCGGAGAGTTTCTCTTCGCCTACCTTGTTGTTTCAGAAGTAGCAGTAAGTGCGGACCTAGTTCGATAAGGCAAAGGTACGCAATATCAAATTTATTATATTAGTAAAAAACTTATCGACACCGAGACGAGGTATCCCCACCTCGAGAAACTTGCCCTGGCCCTTGTCGTAGCTTCACGAAATCATAGACCATAATTCCAATGCCACTCAATCTCGGTCGTCACTACATTTCCATTAAGAAGCATATTGCACAAGCCCAAGTTGTCGGGGAGGCTGGCAAAGTGAGGTCGAATTAAGCAAGCACGACATCACTTATCAGCCTCGCATAGCGATTAAATCACAAGTTCTGACCGACGTTGTCGCGGACTTCAGAGCCAAAGTGATGCCCGAGGCCGAAAAGGAAGCCAATCAAGCTTCTCACCTAACACGAGACCTCTGGGTCCTACACACCGACAGTGCATCTAACGCCTACTGGTCCGGACTGGGATTCGTGCTCGAAGTTCCCACCGGTGAAGTCATTCGCCAATCAATAAGATGCACAAATATGACTAACAATGAGTCTGAGTATGAGGTCGTAATTGTAGGATTGAGACTAGCACTCGAATATGGGGCGAGGCATTTACAGCTATGCTGCGATTCTCGGCTTATCGTCAACCAAATTACTAGGACTTTCCAATTCAAAGAGTAGAGGCTGCAGAATTACCAGACCGACATATGAAAATTGATACCCAAATTCGACGAATGCCACCTTGACCAAATTCCACGTACTTAGAACGTCAAGGCGAACGACCTCACGAAACTGGTCGCGGTAACAAAAAGCATAACTCCTAGGGACAGGAGCGTTGTACATCTCCTCAGCTCGACATTATACCACATTGAGGTAAAATATATAAACTTAACTTGGGACTGGAGCAATTGTATTATAAACTATTTGCAGCACGGTACCCTCCCAAACGAGAAAAAAGAAAGCCAGGAAGTTGAGAATGTAAGCATCCAGGTACAACTTCCTTCACAACGACTTCTATAAAAGAACGTACGATGTCCCCTTAGCAAAGTGTTTAAACCTGAATCAAACCAAATGCGTTTTCAAGGAAGTCCACGAAGGCCATTGCAGGAGTTACTCCGGTGATCGAGCACTGGTCAGGTGCCTCATACGAACGGGATACTAATGGTACACAATGAAGAAAGACGCACTGAAATTCATAAAAACATGTGAACAATGCCAGAAGTTTGCCCTGATAATCCACCAAGCAAGGGAACACCTCCACGTTGTTACCTCTCCATGACCATTTATTAAATAAGGAATGGACATTGTGGGCCTGCTTCTGCCAGGACGCGGTAATGTTAAATTATTTTTAGTTTTGACTAACTACTTCTCTATATGGGTGGAAGTAGGAGTGTTGGCCCAAGTAAAGGTTAGTTTTGAAGACTGACAAAGGAACTCAGGCATGAACCAGGTCCATCCTCCAGGTCCATCCCTTATGTGTATAGACACGGGCAGATTCGAGCATGTGGGATGCACGTGAAGGAGATAAGCTTAAATTGGTGTATTTGATATCTCCTGATCGAAAAGGTTGCATAATTGATAAGGATAAGGAATCCTTAATCAAAGAGAACACTATCCAAGATAGGGAAGGAGTTAGAAGTTGAAATCAACTAGAACTCTTCCACCAAGGGAGAGTAGCATCAGAATTCTAGTTAATCTTTATTTACTAACTCTATAAATATCAGTGTTGTTCTCTTTACAAGGGTTGCACAAACGCAGAAGTTAAATGTGAATTAAGAGCAAAATAGCAAGGCAATTTTGCAAGCAGTTCGTGTGTTATTCAAGTGTGCAAACCTGAAGCTACATGAACCAGATAGAAGAACCAGCTCCAAGTTTTTGTCTTTTATTCTAGTTCTAAGTGTAGTAGGTGTTTTGAGTTGTACCTTTCAACTTTCTTAGAAGCAAATTGTACTTGGTATCTGAGTTGTATCTTTCAAGTTAGAGTTAACTTGATGTAGTCGCAACAGCTTGTGGCGTGTTGCTAAAAGGGTTAGAGTTAATCCTTAGGTTTGCAAGAGTTTGTAAACTTTGTTGTTGGCTCAGAGTTGTAGTGAACTATTTGGAGAAAATCCTACTGGGTAATAAGTCGTGGTTTTTTCACCTTTTGAGACGGGTGTTTTCCACGTATAATACTTGTGTTCTTTACTTTTTATATTTATTATTCCGCAACAGTAGTAGTTGGAACACATAGAAGAACCAAGTCCTTCTATAATCTGTGCACGCGAAAAAGTAGACACCACACAAATCACCCCCCCCCTCTTGTGTGGTATTGAAGTATAAAACATCAATTGGTATCAGAGCGGGTTATCCTTGAAGAGGCTAACACCTTAGTAAAAGATCAAGATGAGCGCACCACCTGGAAACTGGGAAGGGCAATCCACTGATAGGCCTCCACTCTTTAATGGCCAGTACTACTCTTGGTGGAAAAACAGGATGAGAGACCACATCATCGGAGAAGACTATGAGCTATGTGACATTGTCATTGATAGTCCCCTGGCTACCATGAAGAAGAATGCTGAAGGAGTATATGTGCCAAAAACAAGAGCCAACTACAATGCTGAGGACTTGAGGAAATGGGAAAAGAATGTTAAGGCCAAGAAATGGCTTATCTGTGGACTTGGTCCAGACGAGTACAGTAGAATTCAAAGTTGTACCACTGCTAAGGAAATCTGGGACACTTTACAAGTGGCTCATGAAGGAACACTTCAAGTGAATAGGTCCATAGGAACACTGTTGTATTCTCAATATGATAATTTCACCATGAAGGAAGGGGAAACCATCCAGGAGATGTATACAAGGTTCACCACACTGACAAATGAACTTAGTCTCTTGGAAGGGTTCTTCTTGAAGAAGACAAAGTTGAGAAGATTTTGACAAGGGTTCTGCCAGTCTCTTGGGAAAGCAAAATCACTGCTATTCAGTAATCAAAGAACATTGCCACTCTTAAGTTGGATGAGCTAATTGGAGATCTCACTGCCTATGAACTTAGAAGGCAAACCATGAAGATGGATCCACCCAAGAAGGAAAGGATCCTGGCACTCAGAATCACTGAAGGTGCTGATCTAGAGGAGGATGAAATGACCATTATCACAAAGGACTTCAAGAAGTACCTAATGAGAGGAAAGGGTCCTTCAAGAAGTGGAAGCTACAACAAACGAAGGGTTCCTGAAAAACAAACCAATGAGGGGTGTTACAAGTGTGGCAAGAATGATCACCACATAAAAAAATGCCCTCAATGGGAAATTGAATGGAAGAAGGAAAGAGCTGAACGAAGGAACATGAAGAAGGAACAGGTTCAACCCAAGAAGGACAAAGGATCAACAAAGGCTATGGTTGCTGCTTGGGGAGAAATCTCAGATGATGACGATGGAGATGAACAAGCGCTTATGGCAATTGGAGAATCCGATGAGGAATCTGAGGTAAGTATAATTCATCTCAAAGACAAGAATAAGTTTTTGTCTAAAGAAAAGCTATCTGAGTTACTTCTAGATTTCATTGATGAATCTGAGGATATAAACAATGAAAAGAAACAACTGTCTAAGGAGTGTGTGATTTTGAAAGCTAAGTGCAAAAATCTGGAACTTAGGGCTAGTGAAAGTGATAGTAAAAATGCTGAGTTAAAGAACCAAGTTCATGAACTTGACACCACTGTCCTAGAGCTAAGATCTGAAAATCTAAAACTGAAATTAGGAACTAGTAAAAAGAAAGCTGATCACACACAACTCGCATTAGAAGAAAATCTAGGAAAAATGAAAGACGAGTTGTACAAAAGAGATGAGCAGATAAGAGTCCTCAAGGAGGATCTAAGCAAGGTTAAGCACGATCTAGACAGAACCTGTAAATGGAATAGGTCCTCCGATGCACTTTCATGGCGACATGAACACCATAGAATCAATAAGAGAGGACTTGTCTACCGGACCCCTGCACCTAAGTGGGATCCCAAAAGCAAGTACCTCACACTTCCTGAGAATAGAATCTGCACACACTGTGGTAAGACTGGTCACTATAAAAGTGAATGTAATGCAAAAGAAAAGGCTAGTCAAAAGAATAAAATATTTGTTCAAGGGAAAAGTAGGCTACCAGGATGGGCCAAAAAGAATTTGATTCACCCTTTTGCCTATAGAAAGGGACCCAAACTAGGTTGGGTTCCCAAGACTAACCCCTGATTTTCTTTTGCCGGTCCAAGTGAAGGGGAGAAGCCAAATATGATACACGGATAGTGGCTGCTCAATGCATATGACAGGTAGCAAGAACCAGTTCCTTTCACTTGAGGACCTCAAAGGAGGTAATGTCTCCTTTGGAAATGGGAAGAAATGTGAGATCATTGGGGTTGGAAAGGTAGGTAAGACTGATTCTCACTCCATTGAGAATGTCTACTTGATAGATGGCTAAAATACAACGTAATCAGTGTATCACAATTGTATGATATAGGTAACTTGGTAGCATTCACCACTACCAAATATTTTGTGATAAATCTTACCATTGACAAGATTATTTTGCAGGGAAAAGAGTAAACAATATTTACATTGTAGATCTGTCCACACTTACTTGCTTAAGTGTGTTGGATAATTATCCCCTCCTTTGGCACAAAAGACTTGGATATGCCAGTCTAGGTCAACTCAACAAACTAGTCTCCAAGGACTTGGTGATAGGACCGCCTAACATTAAGTTCAGGGAAGACAAAGTATGTGAGGCTTGTGCAAGGGGGAAGCAAGTAAGATCCTCTTTCAAAAGCAAGAAAGTGGTAAGTACCACCAGATCGATGGAACTGGTCCATATGGATCTTTGTGGTCCAATGAGAACATTAAGCAGAGATGGTAAGAGATATGTGATGGTGCTTATTGATGATTACTCTAGATTTACCTAGACACTGTTTCTAACATCTAAAGATGAAGAATTTGACATGTTCACTTATTTTGTTAGAAAAATTCAGAAACAATTAGGAAATCAACTTGCACCAATTAGGTCTGATCATGACATAGAATTTGAAAATGCTAAATTTGCTGAATTTTGTGATGAGCATGGCATAGATCACAACTTTTTGCCCTTAGAACTCCACAACAAAATGGAGTGGTTGAAAGAAAGAATAGGACACTTGAAGATATGGCGAGGACTATGCTTCTTTCTAGTAAACTACCTCATAGCTTCTGGGCAGAAGCTATTAATACTGCATGCTATATCATAAATAGGTGCATGACTAGACCTCTTGTTGAGAAGACTCACTATGAGTTACTTAAAGGGAGAGAGCCAAATATATCCCATCTTAGGGCATTTGGATGCAAGTCCTTTGTGCACAATAATGGCAAAGACTCCCTAGGTAAGTATGATCCCAGAAGTGATGAGGGAGTATTCTTGGGATATTCTTCACATAGTAAAGCTTATAAGATCTATAACAAAAGAACTATGTGTGTAGAAGAAAGTGTACATGTATTTTTTGATGAAACTAACATTCTTTCTGAGAGACAGGAACATGAAGATGAAGCAATTGGGCTGGTAGAAATTTAAATGAAATCAAAACCCAGACTGAAGTTGCACCAGAAGAAGGAACATGTTCTTCTACTCAGGGCAACCTAACAGGGGGAACTGAACAATGAGGAACTGAATCTCAGACCTCGATAGAACCTGTCCATAAACCTGTTCCACAACAACAAAGCATTGAAAGAACATCAAGGGGAAAACAGTTGGTTGTGAAATCTTACAAGTATCAAAGTTCTCATCCCATTGAGAATATAATCACTGACCCAACCTCTGGAATCAAAACTAGATCTTTATTAAAGAATCTTTGTGCTTTTGATGCTTTCTTATCTCCTATTCAACCTAGAAATGTTGATGAGGCTTTACAAGATGCAGACTGGGTAAATGCAATGCAAGATGAACTCAACTAATTCGAAAGGAGTCAAGTTTGACATCTAGTACCAAGACCCAAGGACATATCAGTAATTGGCACAAAATGGGTCTTCAGAAACAAAAGCCTTAAGTAGAGATCACTTTGAGAGGAATAGGTTGGAATTAGGGATGATTAAGATCACCTAAAAGGACCAGTTCAAACTTAAACGAAAAAAAATGAAATTTATTTGGGAAAAAAAATTTGGTTAGAAAGTTTGTAAATTTTGTATATAATTAGATTAAATCTTGCTCAGTCTCATACTTTCAACAGTATACTCCTGTGTCATGTGCTAAAATGACTCATTAATCTCTAATGATATTTTATCTGTTTTGGTAAATTTAGACTTACACAAGAGAATTTTCAGTGAAGAACCTGGTTCATCAAGATAAATAGGTATGTTTTCTACACTCTGCATAATTTGAGATAATTATATTTGGATCATGAGCAGAACCCTACCTAATTCCAAACTCCTTTTGGACTTATCCGTTACAAGTGAACCAGTTCTGTTCAAAAGAGTCTCAACCGAATTGAAGTGCCTAGATTCTAGGGATACACTCCAATGTCTCTTCAAAACTGAATTTCAGTTTGATTAGACTTCTAAGAGTCTGAAAAGCTGTAGTTACCCCATCAATTATTCCTCTGTATATTGATCAACTTTAGTGTATTCCTTACTTCATCTCTCCCAAGCCGTAAAAACTCTCATTCTTCTTCCATCTTCCAAACACAATCTAATTCTCTTCTCTTTCATACCCTAGCCCAGATATGTCGAACACCTATGAAAATCATTCATCACTACCATAGGAAACCACTTTCACACCTTCTACCACTCCTTCAACCACACCAATCTCTAAGAGAAGTAGAGTAAATATGATGGCTCGTAAGATTGTCACTCAAGGAGAACAGATCAAGAAAATAAACAAGCAATTGAAAGAAGGTAGGGAGAAGAATCCCAGAAATATGAAGATTCATTTAAGTCTGCTACTAAGGGGGAAGAAAGTAGGTATTCCAAAACTGAACAGGTATCTTCTGATTCTAAAGTCACTCCTGAGACAATTTCTGAAGTTGTTGCAAATTTGGAGAATAGATTGGTACTGGTAGGATCTATAGCAGGTGTTGAGACTACAGAATCTGGAGAAGTTGGTGGTAAAAATAAAAAGGGAAAAGAAAAAGAGAGCAAGGGTGCTAGGAGTACTGTGAGGGAAAAGGGTACAAGAGTGGCTGATTCTTCACCTACTTCTGTTGGTCTAACAAAAGAAACTGGGGCAATGGTTGTTTGGGGAGAGGAATAAACTAAAATAGAAGAGAGTGTGAGCAAAACAGGGGGAAGTAGGTCTGACGAAGCTGCTGAGGGGTTGGTTCAACTTGGGAAAAATTTAGATGAACCTGTTCCATCTGAATAGGAAACCCTCGCGGACCTACTGATAGGGTTATCAATGGCACCAAAACTCATGTCATTCTCAGTGGCTTCATTCTCACAATTGTACTTGCACATTTCAAGGTACCTATAAAGAAGTGGGAGATTAGTACAAGCAAGGATAATTTTGTGGTTAATACTCTGCTTACTTGCGATTATGAAGTCAATTCCACTCCTAAAGAACCTGGTTCATCCAAGAAGGTACTAGTGAATAGCAAGGTCAGAGCTTTGGTGCTAGAAAGTGGGGCTAAGGATGCTGAGATTGAGGGGTTGAAGAAGAGATTGGCAGAGATGGAGACTGAGAGAGATGCTCTCAGAACTGAGCTGGCAAGAGAAAAGGAGAAGAATGATGGTATTCTTCAAGATATGTCAAAAATCCTCCAAGCCAAAAAACCAAGCACCTGGACCTTCCCAACCTTAAGCCTCCTAGCCTAGTGTAGATTAACCAGTGACCAAGTTCGGGACTTTTTGTTTCTTTTGCTCATGTTCCCACTATTTTTATTTATTCTAATGCTTTGTGGTAGAATCTTATCAATCATCAAGGAAATTCACTGTCTTTTGCTCTAATTGTTTGCTTATATTTCTTTGATGGTTAAAATTCTTAGCTTGATCTATGATGATTAATCCATGATTTCATTTGAAGTATCCCCAGTGGCCATGAGTAAGCTTTAAAATCTGGTTATCTCACATTTTTATGCAATTTTTCGATGATGCCAAAAGTGGCAAAATGATAATAATTAGGTTGTGCTTTAAACAAGTGGTTGTTTAGCTTTGAACAAGTGATGTTTATAACCTAATGTACCTGGTCCTTGATGATAAATGATAAAAAGGAAAAATGTTTCTAACATTGTGTTGGTGTTGAGCTGAATTGAAACAGGGCCTAAGCTTATGAAAAGCACAGAGTTTGTCCTCATCAAAAAGGGGAAATTTTTTTGCCCAAGTAAAGGTTAGTTTTGAAGACTGACAAAGGAACTCAAGCATGAACCAGGTCCATCCTCCAGGTCTATCCCTTGTGTGCATAGAAACGGGCAGATTCGAGCATGTGGGATGCACGTGAAGGAGATAAGCTTAAATTGGTGTATCTGATATCTCCTGATCGAAAATGTTGTATAATTGATAAGGAGAAGGACTCCTTAATCAAAGAGAACACTATCCAATATAGGGAAGGAGTTAGAAGTTGAAATCAACTAGAAATCTTCCACCAAGGGAGAGTAGCATCAGAATTCTAGTTAATCTTTATTTACTAACTCTATAAATATCAGTGTTGTTCTCTTTTACAAGTGTTGCACAAACGCAGAAGTTAAACGTGAATTAAAAGCAAAATAGCAAGGCAATTTTGCAAGCAGTTCGTGTGTTATTCAAGTGTGCAAACCTGAAGCTACATGAACCAGATAGAAGAACCAGCTCCAAGTGTTTGTCTTTTATTCTAGTTCTAAGTGTAGTAGGTGTTTTGAGTTGTACCTTTCATCTTTCTTAGAAGAAAATTGTACTTGGTATATGAGTTGTATCTTTTAAGTTAGAGTTAACTTGAGGTAGTCGCAACAGCTTGTGGCGTGTTGCTAAAAGGGTTAGAGTTAATCCTTAGGTTTGCAAGAGTTTGTAAACTTTGTTGTTAGCTCAGAGTTGTAGTGAACTGTTTGGAGAAAATTCTACTGGGTAATAAGTCGTGGTTTTTTCACCTTTTGAGACGGGTGTTTTCCACGTAAAATACTTGTGTTCTTTTCTTTCTGCATTTATTGTTCCGCAACGGTAGTAGTTGGAACACATAGAAGAACCAGGTCCTTCTATAATCTGTGCACGCAAAAATTAGACACCATACAAATCACCCCCTCCCCTCTTGTGTGGTTTTGAAGTATAAAACATCAAGGAGCATTCACCCAAGTTCGCGAGCAAGAGGTAATCGCCTTTATATGGAAAAAAATCATTTGTCGATTTGGCCTACCCAAAAAAATAAGCTGCAACAACGGACCCTAGTTCACGGGAAGAAAAACCATCGAGTTCTTCGAGAAATGACACATTAAAAGAATACTTTCAACTCCTTACCACCCAGCCGAAAACATGCAAGTAGAGTCCTCCAAAAAGTCTATCTTAAACATCATGAAGAAGAAACTCAAGGAAGCCAATGGAATTTGGTCGGAAATACTCCCAGAAGTATTGTGGGCGCACAGGATAACCCCAAAAATGAGCATATGAGAAACACCTTACTCCCTAGTCTACGGAACGGAAGCGGTCATACCAGTCGAAGCTGGAGAGCCAGCCTAAGGTACTCCAATGAAAGCGACACCGCCAATGACGAGAATAGGAGACAAGACCTTGACGAGGTCGAAGAGCGACGAGATATGGCATACATAAGAATGGTCACACAAAAACAACAAGAATAATGCTACTACAACAAAAAGTCCAAGGAATAGTTATTCAAGATTAGGGACTACGTGCTTAAAGCCATGACCCAAGTAGGAAGAGATCCCCGGGAAGGCATTATGAAACAATTGGGACGGACCATACAAAATCATAGGCAGAGTGGACAAGGGTTCTTTCTAACTAGAGGTTGTGGAAGGGAAGCTCATACCGTACAATTGGAAAATCAGCCACCTCAAGTACTTCAACTTCTGAAAAATAAGGAGTGTCCCGTAAGTCGTACTCTTTTTCCCTCACTTGAGTTTTGTCCCAACAGGGTTTTCTCAATGAGATTTTTAACGAGGCGACGAATGGAAACTTTTGAATTGAAGTACGCAAAGACAAACACATTTTCATTGCCCGACTCCTCAAGAATCTCCAAGTCGAAGAATGAAGGGACTAGATATACTGGGACTGGAACGCTAGCCAGCACCCAAAACTTGTAATTTCTTGTCCAAAATTAGCCTCAGAGCGAAATGATATAACTGACACAATGATGTTGAAATAAATGAGATGCATGTTCTTTGAAATTGCTTTACCGAAAAGGTGCATTCGACCAGTTTGAACAACTCCTATCGACAATCGTCCTCGACCTAACTAAAAGGTATGTTCGAATAACCCATATCGGCCCTCGGCCTCGACCTAACTAAAAGGTGTGTTCGACCAGTTCGAACAACTCCTATTATCCCTCGACCTCGACATAACTAAAAGGTGCGTTCGACCACCTCAAACAACTCCTATCGACCCTCAGCCTCGACTTAACTAACTAATATGATCGACCAGCTCGAACAAACACTTATCGGCCTTCATCCGCGACTCAACTCAAAAACACGATTCAACTAATTCGAACAAGGCCGATACGTCCCATCGCCACTCAACCCCACGACTATCGCAACTTAATAGATAACAACGAGGGAAGAAGGTGCCGGAAGCAAAAAACACAAACACAGAATAAAAACATACATAAATAAGAAAGGTACGCATAAAGCAAAAACAACTTTGATTGATAGATAGTCTTTACAAAGGCGTTCAAAGATTCCAGAAAAGGTATAGTACAGGAAGGTAAAGAAAATTAGAAGCAGAATATCTAATGGCCATCACCATCACGGTCCCCGACGTCTTCTCCATCCTCCCCTCGATTATAGGCGGAGTTACACTAGGCACTATCCTCAAACTGACCAAATCCCCCTTCATCATCGTCCTCGACATCGGGATGAGGTGTGGCGGGATCATAGTCGCAGGCCAACCGAGCCTTACGAGCTTTGACTGGGCCTCCTCCAGGACCGTCTCAAAGAAAAGGCCCGTCCAACCCAGCTCTCGAATCACATCTACTCCAACTTCGGCGATGATCCACTCCCCAAACTTCTCACGAGGAATGGTAGAAAATTCAGAGGAGAGGGTCGTTCAAAAAATTTGGCATTCTCACCCTCCACGGCGGAAAGCCGCTCCAGTAGCTCGGAGTTCTATTTCTCCAATTTGTCAATCCTCCCTCGAGCCTGGCCTCTTTAGCTTCAGCAGCGGATTGAACATTGTCCCATTCAGAGCGAAAGGTTTTGTTCGCCAACTCTAAAAGGTCGGCCCTTCTTCGACCCTCCATTGGGGATGACTCCGCCTCCTCGAGCAGCTGTTGTGCCTCAGCGACCTCTCCCTTGAGCGTGTCCATTTCAAACTGACACCCATCCAACTGACTTTGCAGTTTGTCAATCTGGCTCTGAAGGTCGCTGTATTGGGCCTCCACGCCCTTGCTTAGTTTGAGATCCTATTCTTTTATCCTCAAAGCACCCTCGAGAGATTTGAATCACTGCATAGACTCGAGCAACTGCTCATCCTTCTTCCTCAGCTCCTCCCTCAAGGCAAGCTCATCGCCCTCTCGTCCATGTACTTTCCGCAGAACTCCTTGTACTTCGTACGCAACCTTTAATAGATATATTTTTGCTTCTTATCTCTCCGCACACTCTCGATCTCCAAAATAATGGTCTTCAAATCAAAGAAAAGACAAGTAAGAGTAACACTTGGACACAACCAAAGAAAAGAGGAGAGAATGAACAAAAAAGAGACTTACCCTGAGAGCGAGGTAGGCGATGCTCTTTGATAGGGTGCTATCTCTCAGCTCCCAAAGGGTCGAATGCTCAACTTTGGAGCAGAGGGGGCCAAGAGCATTAACCAAGTACTCAGTATCCTTCAGAAAATCACGATTCACTTGAACCGTGATACTCCTCGACCCCCATTCTATCCTAACTTCGACCTGAGTAGTCCCACTATCAATCATCTTGAGGTCCTCAGGGTGGAGGTCGGAGCCGGACTCATCACCATCTGATGCACCTTATTCAATGGGCATTTTCCCTCTTACCCCGTCAGTAGGAGAAGCATCCCTGGCCAGACTAGAAGACGAGGCTTCCCCGTGCCCAGGGCGCGTAGAACTATCACTAAAGACGCCCACGACAGACTCCTTTTCAGGTCGTGAAGGTACGACAACACCAACCCCCTCTAAAATAGGCATCTCAAGGGCCGCCACAATGCCTCCTCGATAGAAATGGTTGCAATTTACCGCACCGTGATCTCGGCCTCTGACGAGTCAACGGTCGTGGGTATACCCTCTCCTGCATCTACGACTTTCCTCTTGCGAGGCCTCAAGTCTGCGTCATGAGAAGAAGCCCCCTCTTATTCAACATGAGGCGGAGCCGGAGAAGGAATGTGCGCGGCAGCCGGGTCAGAAGCATGGGCAGAGGAAGCGGCAACCCTTCTCCTCCTGAAGGAAGGCATCGACGCCATGTTCCTTCTTGCAGCCCCTTTGATAGAACCTAGAGGAAGTATAAAAAGATGATCACGATAAAGTAAGTGAGTACAAATATAACATCGACCAAAAGAAGAAATTACATATCGAGGGGAGGACCATTTTAAACTTCTGACAGTAGCTCGACCAATCACGAATCCCTGCAGTGCAGGGGAGGGCTTGTCTGACCCAGTCAGCAAGATGCACCACCAACTGAAGAGGTCGATCCATAACTGCAAAATGAGAAGGATTAATTCACAAGTTCGGAGTATATGACTGCGTAAATAGGTAAAAGAAAAATGCAAATACTTACGAGTGCGGTTCCAGGCTTCAGGAAAATCGAAGACATCGTGATGGTAGGCTAGGAACCCGAATTTTGGTTATATTTTACACTCTAATTACTACACTTTGAATGTATTTGAGACTACTTGTTAGTATTTTGTACTTATTATGTGTGTTATATTGTGTAGGATGTGATTTCGAGTGAAGAAGCAAGTTTGGAGCTAAAATAGATGACTTGGAGTTTTGAAGTCTGAGCAGAAGCCCAAGAAATTAAGCCGGATCATATTCGGAGGTAGGGGACCAAGTATGGATGTCAAAAAGTGAGAAAAAAAGATTACTCAGAGAAAAATGCACTACCGCGCCATGGGGCACAAGGTACTAGTGAAAATTTCCTGCAGAGTGAAATAAAACATGCTCTCTGAACTTTCCCACTGGCACGGCGCATGGGGTGACACGAGGTGCTCTGTGCTCGTGTATTTCCCTTAGAGTAATTTCCCACTTCGACTTAGAAGGATAGTTTCGTCCGGGACCGTTCTTACATTGTATAAATACATCAAAAATATGATTTTTAGAGGACTTTTGGACCAAGGGAAGATTGGAAGAGCATTGGAGACTCAAAGCACAAGGATTCATCATTCTTTCCTCAACTCAACACCTGAGTTTGGATTGAATTCATGTTTTCTTATTCTTCAACTTTACTTGTGATGGCTTTCTCCATGATTATGGAGTAGTTTACCTTAGGGTTAAACAAATATGGTGTTTTGATTAATATTTGTGAATTTTAACTCTCGTTCTTTGTATGAATTCGTTTATGTAGCTTTTAATTGATTGTGACTTTATTCACCGGTTTATTTAATCGAATGAGGAATATTTTGATGATTATCTTTGAATTATTTTGTTTGGTTTAATTCAGTGATTCTTTTAAGTAATCAAAAGAGCTTGTTGAATTGTGATTAAATCAAGTTAAGAGAATATTCGAAAGTCGTTTTCCTAAAGACTAATCCATTAACGTGTTCTTACATATTTTCACAGGGCTTTATATTAGTTCACCTCGTAGAGTTAGGATTTAATCGACAGAGGAGTCTTGGCTACATGTTTGAACTGATCATCAAGTGAATTCGTAAGAATCATTAGGACATTAGAGTGAATTGAACTAGAGTTAGATCCTGAATAGCTATCTTGCACCTATCCCGTCCCGACCCTTATTTCTCCCATTGACTATTTCGGTGTTGCTTAATTCTTGTCTTCCTGTAATCAATTGTTAATTGCTTTAGTTTTCATAGTTAATTTTAGTTATTAATCATCCTAACCAAAATGTTAATCATCCTGAATAGCGTTAAGATAGAAATTACTTGAACATTGTTTAAATCCATTCCCTGTGGAGGCGATAATTATACTATACTATCTTTGGCTAGCGAGCATCAATTTCGTATTGTGTTTTGCGCTCATCACATCAGCCACGACGGCCTCGATCTTGACAAAGAAGAAGTCAATCCAAAATTGGCGACTACCTTTGTCGTCCATTCTAACTACCAGGGACTTGCCCCCACGATGCCCCAACGATGCCAAAGGTTCAACATCGTCCCCCGACAAAAGCTGGGCGTGAACAAATGCACTAAATACCGCACGGTGATCTTGACACCATCAAACTCGGCAAACTTCGACAACATCTTAATCACCTTATAGACGAAGGAGGCGAGCTGAGCGGGGCAGACCCGATAAAAACGGCAAAACTCCTCCACCAAAGGAGGAAGAGGGAACGAGTAGCCAATGGTGAAAGGATAAGCGTAGAGTGCGCAATACCCACGACGGTGAGCGTGCACTTCATCGTTGTTGGCAGGTACAAGATCCACTTGATCAGGGAGACAATATTTGTCCTTGAAATTCACCAAGCGCTTAGCCGTCATAGAAGACCAGAAAACCTCAACTATCGCCTCTAGTGGTTTTGCATCATTGTTGCGGGGGATAATCTCATCTACAAGGGAAAACCTCCTCGTCAACATCGGAGATGGCCATAAATAGGGACTACAACAGCCACTTGAGCGGGTTGACTTCCCTCATTGACACCAGAAGTTAAATTCGACATGGTTATGAAGATTGGAGAAAGTTAGAAGAGAAGAGCTAAGAATATGGGAAGAAAAGTCAGAAGATGATAAGCAAGAGAAATAAGAGAAAGCAAAGGCGGTTTTAATAGCTGCAATGAAGGTAAAACTCAAATATGCTAATCATCTCCCTATTTATAGAGAAGAAACACCGAATCCGAAACGGCTCATTATGATTGCAACCGATAATCGAAATGGCAGAACCAACGAAAGGCCGTGAGTGTATCGACACAATGTATCAGGAACATGCATCATCATGATGAGTGATGTCATGACGTCACATCCTTTCCCTGACAGGCTAGTTCTAAGAAGTTGCCCGGAAGATTAAGGGTTTGAAATATGTGACCGTCGAAGTGCCATGTCATCCATTTTTTACGATGACCACGACCATTATTATCCACTCACGGAACCTGTCTGTGAGGACATCCTCGGTAAGCGGAAGGACTAACTGTATGGGTGAAAAACTTCACGTCACTTATTTGACTTGGTCAACAGGTTTAAGATCCTTCGGAAGTCAAATGTGCATAGGCATGACAACATATCATAAGGTCGAGGTCGTATAGTGAAGACATATCGTCGTCGGGGTCAAGGTGGCTTAGTAGAAGACGAGGACGAGCACCTTTGCTTGGCGTGCAGTAACGGATAAATTAAAGCGTCAGATTCTCTAGATAATATCCTAGTGAATATTACTCTATGTTGTACTATCTAGGGTTTTGTGGCCCATAAACCCCTATAAATAGGAAGAGGTGTAATCCTAGAAAGGGGGATATAACACTTTTGTAAAGAACTATATTGACATTTTCTGAAGATTCCCTCTTCATCAGATACATACAAAATTTACTGTTATACCTCTTTATCCATCTTTTCTCTCCCGATCTAAGAGGAATCAGAATTAGAATATTCAATGACTTATTATTATCCATCATAGCCAGAAGAATCAGTGGGAAATCTCATCCTTGTCGAGTGAAACTTGTTCCGTTATTTACTTGAATATCATTTATTGCTTTCTTTCACATTCGTAAATCATTTATTGCTTCATTATTGCTCCAAGATATTGTTATCTAACAACACATGTGTGGTTTTCGTCATAAATATATTAGATTTATTATTTGAATATTAATATTGACTTATATTAACTCATTTCTCTATAAATCTAATTGTATAAAACCTATATCTAAATTTTGGTTCATACAAATACCATCTACAAAGTAAAAGTAGAAGTATTTTGTTATCTACGACTCGCAACCTTTTGTTTCACACGAGAGAAATTTGCATAAGTATAAAGATTTATTCTTTTGTTTCAGATCAAGAAATTTCAGTACACTAATATTTTTGACCAAAAATTGTGCAAACAAGTGTATATTCATAAACTACATAAATCACTTTGGGTTCATATTATTACCCTCTTGTCTCTCTTGGTCGAGGTCGACCATATCAATTTCAACTACCCCACCCCCCAAAAAAAAAAAGTCAAAAAGGAAATAGAAAAAACCTCCACTAAGAAACCACATACCCAAAAAAAATATAGAAAGATAAAGCTGGGTTGAAGTATGAAATGTTGCATCTATTAGGAAATTACATAGTATATTGTCAAACTTATGTTCATCTGTATATAATAAATATTGTTGAATTCCTTTAGAGTCCTCGTGTGTTTACTTCTCTATATTTTGAGTTTAGTGAAAATTTTAGCTTTATACTGTATGCACTTAAAAGTGTGACTTAGTAATCAATAAAATGGGCCCAAAACTATGAATTAAATTTGATATACTTGTTATTTGTAAAATTAATTGAGATACATGCAAATTTATCCAAACACTATAATTATCAAAAAAAAAAAAAAAAAAAAAAAAAAAAAAAAAAAAACTTAGCTACTATAGAATAAAGAAATAGTATTATCCACAAGAATCAATCAACAATTACTACTACTGAATACTCCATTCAGTTAACCATCACAGTCACGTGGCCCATCCCATCAGATTCTTGATTCTAAAAATTGTAGTAATACCACTTTACCACAAAGCACATATGATAATACGCATAAAGATAAAGATAAAATGATTCTGTTTGGGCCAATTTGTGCTATTATTTTACTTTTAACTCACCACAAAAAATTATTTATATTTAATAGCGGAAAAAAAATATATATATATATATATATATATATGCATATCGGTTATTAATGTGAGAACGACTATATAGTGGTATTTTTACGTTATTTTCACTCGGAGACATGAGACACCTAATTAGGCCACCTCACTTCCTAGTCCACTATTCAAATATCAAACCCACAGATAAAGCAGAGAGAGAATATTGTGTCTGTGTGTGTGTGTGTTTGTGTTTGTGTGTGTGTGTGGGTGAGAGAAAGAGAGAGAGGCGCCCCCAGTCTCATTTTTTTCCAGGTATAGAAACACCCTTTTGGAATTCAGTTTCATTACCATTTATATCTTTAATAATAAATAACTGTGTTGCATTTATTATCCATATGTATATTATGGTTGCTCTAAGGTAAGGAAAAAGTTTTTTTTGGTATTAATCTGATTCTTGAAACTGAAAAAGGTTTTTTTTTTTTTTTTTTTTTTTTTGGGTGCAGAAAAAGATTGGATTTTTATTCTTGGGTTTTGTGATCTGTTTCATTTGGGAGCTTTGAAGAACAATTGGATAGTTCTTGTATGTTTAGAGATATGATGATTTACACTTCTTTCAGTGCTTGGATCAGTCACTTTCTGGCTTGCATGGGGTATGTATTCAGATTCTTAATTATCAATTTTTGTGTCCTTGTTTATTCATAGTTTAGTTTCTGTTGCTGTTTTTGTCTTCAAATTTGGTGAATTTTGGCTGTTGAATGATTATGTGTTGTTTATTGAACACATTATTTGCTACCATTGACTTTTTCTTGAAAATTGTGATTTCTTTTGCCTATTTGGAATCATTTAATGGCTGCTCGGTAACTTTTACTTTACACGTTTTGACTTTCACGCCCCTTAAGAAATAATAAATGAATGTGCATAATTTACCATGTTACTCATACTAATTGATGCATATTTTATTAGATTTGAGAAAATGATTTGAAATGATAATACATACTGTGGGTAAAACTGGAAAAAAGTTGTTGTCATTCTCTTGATATGCGTAAAGTGCCAAGTTAAAGTGAACATCTATTTTTAGTATACATGCCAAGTAAAAGTGACCGGAGGGAGTATATTTTAGCCACTCAATAGGACACCCAGTAAAGTAAAAGAGAAGGGGCAAAGAAGAAAAAAAGAATTGGAGAAGGGGTTTTGCTTCTGCAAGAGTAGGAATCAGAAAGTTTTGAACCTTTCTCTCTTTAGATGGAGGAAATTGAATAACAAACATAAGTTTCTCTTTATTCCTTTGTAATGTTTGTGGTGTTTGATCTTCCAAATTATTGGCTAAAGTAAAGTTCATCTACCAAAAGGCTAATCCCATCTTTGTTTTATGAAAACATTCAAGTCTTAACTATTGAAACTGAGCTTCTCCCCAAAGTCCGAATTGCGGGAAACTTGGAAATTATGTTGCACGGACTCTCCAAAGTGCTGCCGCACCCATGTCGTGTCCTCCAAACATACACTACTTTTTGAGGATCCGACACTCACCCATTTTCAGAGAGTCCGAGCAATATAGCTCGGAAAACAAATTGGAAAAATCTTTGACAAAGCTTGAGGAGGATATTGTAATTTCAGTGTCTTTATGCAATCAATAGTTGGAAGGATCTCCCAGGTGCTGCTTTGTGTACCTCATCTTAGGTTGAATTTTATAAATGTAGAAATTAGCGTGTGAGCAATTGGCAATTTGGCATATAGAATTACCAAAGTGGATATGGTTTTTAACATGGGATAATGAATATCTTTCATATGTTCTGTTTGGAATTTGCTTCTCTTCTCCTATTGCTTTAAGTAAGTACAATTTCCTTGGGAACTAATGCTCAGAGCTAGTTTGGAAGGGGTTATGTTGGACGAGAAAGTGATTGAGTGTAATTTTAGTAACATTCTGGAGCTGGTTTGGAAGAGGTGAGCCTTCCGATTACTTGCACTTCAGGAGTATTTAACCTTCTCCTCCGGTTGTTTGGTACAGCTAAAAAAGAAAGTACAAGATTTATTTCTTCCTTCCCTTCCAATTCCGAGGAGTTGGAAAAACTTATATTGAAGGGAAGCATACTTTTCCAGTAATCTCACACTCCTCATACTCCTAAGCAAACAAAGGAAATAGCCCCTCCTACTTCCTCCTTTAGTTCACCTCCTATTAATCGCTGTCTTAGTGCTTGTTACTTTTGTATGTGATTTGGTTGATGCACGAGCCTCCAAAGTTAAAGAGAGCCTTCCATATATGATTTGGAAGAGGGGGATGGGGAGGAGACATAGGCGGAAAGGGTAGAGTTTTTAAGGACTCAGGAGTTGCTTGTGAATATTGCTGAAATCTGACAGTTGCAGTATTCTTGAAACATCTTTTATCTTGAAGATTTTGTCATCTATGGTGGTTGTTTGTAATATGATTTTGAGTGGCTGCTATAAGTGGAGCAGTCACCTGGACATCTCTTATTTCATGGTCTATGCTCAATCTTCTTCATTCGCAATTTCCTTACCAACTTGTACTTAGTGCACCCAAATTTTTTAATAAAAAGAAAACATCACCAAGTATCTAAACTTCTATAATACATTACTATATTATATTGTCTTGTTTTGCACATTTAAAATCTATTCTGAGAAAAGTTCTAGCAAAATTGTCCTCCCTTTGTATTTTATGTGGCACTTTTCCTTTTTAGTTGGTCCGGAAAAGAATGTGACCTTTTTGTATTTAGTAATCATTTAATTTTAAAATGCTCATTGTATCCTTAATGATATGATTTATAGCCACACAAATATCTATGGCTTATTCTAGACCACAAGTTTCAAAAGTCTTTCTTTCGTTCTTAAACTCCGTACCCAGTCAAACACTGTCACATATATTGGGATGAAGAGAGTATTAAAGATCATTTCTCAGTCTTTTTCTATGTGGTAATTGGATTGGGTCATATAATAGGTGATCAAGGGAGGATAGACAGTCATGACACTGGAGCCTCAGACTGATGCCACAATGAGCAGGCTTTGTTGATCATTAGCATAAGAGTACTTGTCCCACATCAGTTCCTAAGGGTTTGGAAAGAAACTGTGTAAGGGTTTCAAGAAAAGTCTATATGGGCTATTGCACTCATAGTTCTAATATTTTTTCTTGGATTTGATCAAATTCTTTCAAATGGTTTCGGAACTGAACTATGGTAGGCTAGTTTTTCACTAGTCTTCTCTCTGCCTATTCCACGGATTTGCGCCTCTCTACATATTCAGTTCTTCGAGCCATTTGCAGGCACACTCCTAGTCTATTGAGCCTTCTCTCTACTCCATGCTGACTTAAGCCACTTCAGTCTTCTCCAAATAAAGAAAAAAGGATAAGGAAAGAAGAAGCAAAAGCGGAAGAGAGAGAAAAGTGAAAAGAAAATTTCTACAGGTTACGCGCGGGGGAGAGTATCAGAGAACGTGTCCCATGTCGGTTGTATAAGGGTTTCGAAAAGGTTTTGGTAGGTTCTGAGCTGCTCAGCCTCCATTGGTAGTGTTAGATAATGAGTCGGATGCTTAGTTTTTTCCCTTCACAATTTGGGTGTCAACTCCCCTCTTCCCATTCTTTCCCTTCCTTTGGGGCTTATAAAAGGAGCTGGTAAGTTGTATTTTGGACATGCAATGAAACTGGCGGAATGGCACACTTGACAGTTCTATGAATTTGTGAAGTTTATCAATCCATTGTTGAGTGCTCTAGAACATTGGAATTTTGAAGTCAGTTTTTCTTCTAATAAAACAGAATCTATCAATGCTTATTTCGCACCTTTCCTACCCTACTCCAATAAAGGGAAGGACAAATATCCTACTATGAGAAAATTCGCCACATGCTCTCTTGCCCTTTCACTTCACTGCTAACTATTTTGAATTTAACTCAGACAGACATTTCATCTCTTTAAACTGCTGTAATGAGACATCCTTTGAGTACACAGTCCCCATGCCCTTTGCCTTTACTTCTTGTGATAGTTTGCATGTATGTCTTGTTAATCTGGGACTCCATGTCCTCTTATTTCGAATAAGCTATTGCTTCTTATTGTGGCATCAAAACATTTTTTCATCTTGTCACCATGTGGTTGTATATGCAAATAAACCTGAATTTGAACAGAACAGAGGTTGTTTTGGTTGCTGTTCCAAATCTCATCCAATTATTGCCGTGGATGAGCCATCTAAAGGACTGAGAATTCAAGGAAAGTTGGTGAGAAAACCGAGTATATCAGATGATTTTTGGAGCACAAGTACATGTGAGATGGAGAACAGTACAGTTCAATCTCAAAGAAGCATGTCTTCTATCAGTATCTCAAATAGCCTCGCTCAACACAGTGGCACATGCAGTGCTACCAACAATAATGAATTCATAAATCATGGCAAGTTCATTGCAATGTGCTAGATTTCCCTTTTTTTTTTCGTTATATATATTTTAGAAAACTAGCTATTTTTCAGAGTTACCTGGTACCTCTTGCTGGTAGAAGGTAGCAGCAGGTATTCCGTGGAATTAGTCGAGGTGCGCGCAAGCTGGCCCGGACACCACGATTATCAAAAATAAAAAAAAAAAAAAAAAAAACTAGCCATTTTCATCCACTTTCGAGTTTGTTTCCACCTTGCATGAATAGGGACTTTTTAAGTTGTGTTTGCTATATTGACAGTCTGCTGATTGCAGGCTATCTTCTTTGGAACCAGACCAGACTTCAGTGGCTAGCTAGTAAAAAGCCAGAGAACCGAAGAGTTGAAGAACCCATGTTAAAGTGAGGACCTTTGCTCATCTTCATGTTTCTCAGATATCAAAATTTAGGACTTTCTTAAATGTCACTAGAAGATTTTCGGAGATAATTATCTTCACGATTAGACATGATTGAATGCGCTGCTAGACTTTTCCAATAGACGCTATAATTTTTACAACTCCAGATTTTTACATTATTTTAAGTTTGTCTACTTTTATCAGCTAATTGTGCTTGTTCCGTGTCACTGTAGTTGGAATGTATCTTATGAAAGCTTATTTGGGACTAACAAGCGTTTTCCTCAACCAATTCCTCTCTCGGTGAGTGTCACTTCTCTGGAACTTCCGTTGATATAAGGGAAGGCTCGGATTAACTTTTTCCGAATGGTTGTTCTTTATAGGACATGGTCGACTTTCTTGCTGATATTTGGGAGCACGAGGGTTTGTACGATTAACCATATGCTGATCCGAGTTGTGTATTGATTTTCTTCTGTATTATTCGAATTTTTGTGGTTGTTTTAACCTCTGAAAAAATTGTGTATAGTTTCCAGAATACAGGAACAGGCAGAGGATGGAAGAATGTTTAGAAAGCTAAGATTTAACTGATAGGAAATGAGGGCTAAAAGTAAAGATTATATAGGGATTGAATATGCTTTGTAAATGGGAAGCTATTTTACTTTGCATAATCTGTGATTATATATGTTGCTGCTTTACTAATGTGGTCAAATTTGATTTGCTTATATCAGATTTCCTGGAAATGACATAATTGTGGCTGTTGGTTGCAACAAAATGTGCTACTTAGTGTTTACAGTACATTTCTTGTTTCTTTTTTAGGATAAACTATACCAGTTTTATGGCCAATAGAGTAATTTTCAAAAAAAAAAATAATCGTATTTTTCAATATACTATGCTGAAATATTTTCCGGATTTTCGTTCAAATTTTTCTTTACGTGAAAAATGGCTAAATTTAGATTACTTTTGAAGTGATTATTTTTTAATTATCACTTGTAAATCTGGCTATTTTATAATTTCATCACATAATATGTGATGCAAAAGCAACTTGACAATCATTTAATGAAAAGCGATAACATGATGAGGATTACCACAATATTTAAGGACGCTTGGTACGATGGATAAGCAAAATATAATTTTGGGATAAAAATTTAGTATTGTCTTATTTTTTGTTTGATTACTAATCTTGAACTATGTTATTTCAGAATTAAAAATAGTATTGGAATAATTAATACATATCAGTATATATCTCTAGTTTGTTCCTAGTCTTTTCTTACTGCCACCTTTTGTAGACGTGCCCTTTAATTAAGGACAGATAAGATACTGGACCAACTCTTTAAGACTATACATAATACAATAATGACATTATTGTGAAAACATGGTTTTATAAGTCTTAGATTTTACCATCAAAACTGCACTCACTAGCAAAATGAAGAAAACAATTATATGATTTTACCTTTCAGTTATTGGTCAAGTACGGGGAAAAATTCAAAAACAGTCAGATTTACAAGTGGTCGTTCAGAAATAGTCATAGTTTCAAAAGTAATCAAAATTTAGCCACTTTTCATGTAAAGATAAATCTGAACAAAAACATTGTTTAAAATTCGGAAAATACTCCAGCATAATATACTGGAATTCTAGTATAATATACCGGTCCAACATAATATGCTCGAAGTTCATACACATGTGTTCCAATCTCTGGTATATTATGCTGGAAGTCCATACACAGGTGCACCGATCTCCAGTATATTACGCTGGAACTTTCCGTGTTGCAGCAAAATAGCGGTTATTTTTCAATGACTTTATAAATGCTGGCTATTTTTGAATGATCAGTCTGAAAACTGGCTAGACTGTGCTATTTTTACACAACTAGGGGATATGGTCCATATGGATTATGTGGGCTGGATTCCACATTTGATAAACTATATGGATCTTTACACAAATAGCCAATCGAATTTAATGTTTATTCTTTTTAGCGGGCATATATAAATTTTATACTAATTATATAAGACTATATACTTATTGTACATAAAGTATACATATATTGTACATTTTGTTATTTTTAGTTTAAGGGATTGAATTTGCGGCTACTTAGATTAATTCTTGGTTATAGAAATTCTTTGAAAATCGACGGGTTTTACGATTGATGACTTTGTAGGAGAGTGTTACACCTTTTGTTTTATACTTTTCTTGGATTTAATTTATATACATTAATAGAATAAAGTATTTTTTTATATTATTAGTGTATTTTAACTTGTTATAGACTTATAGTAGATTACTAATCTCACTTATTATGAAGTTGAATCTCACTTGTCAAAATGTCTTAATTATCACAACCATGTATAGAGTTCACTTTTCCATTATTTTCCACTAATTGTTTTATTTTTCCTTTTAATAATCTCCAATAAAGAAGTTAAATCTGGATGTTTAATAGTATTAAATAAATAAGCAGGTTGAAGTAGCAAATCATTAGTATGTTTAGTTTAACTTCTCCAAATGTGATTTTCGTCGAATCAAAATTATTTCATTGGATTTGATTTGTAATCTCCAACAAAGATTTCCTCAAATGTGCATCGTTTTACTCATAATTTCTTTTTTCTAATTTTTTCCACTCTAACCTTGTTTCAAAATATATGGTTTTTAAAATAAAGAAATGAGAAAATCTTCTTCTGATTTCCTTTTGCTCTAATAATCGCACATTTTCTGTAAAATCATATCTTTAAAGCTTCAAACCAAAATCTCGACTGATTGTGTCAAGTGTATAAAATCAAGAATCTACTGGGTAAATGCCAAACAAAATAATCTCCTGCAGATTACACTCTAATACGCGCATAATAAGGCGATTTGTAATCGATTAATAGCTAATAAAATATTACACTAAAAAATATAATATATCCTTCTCATGTACCGTCCAATGTGTTAGAAAATTATAAATTAAAAAAAAAAAAAAAACAAATCCATATTCTTTAAAAAATTTGTTTTTTTTATGTCTTAAGATTACAGTGTATTTGGTCTCCAAATGGCCTAAGTCAACAATTCCATTTTGACCCCATTACATCTGCCTGATTTTCCTCGCAATTAATTATTTTATTTTATGTAGATTCTATTTATTCTAGCATCTTCATTATTTTTGTTTATAGAAGTTAGTAATATTTAATAAAAAACTAATGATGAGTCTTGGTGCTAATAAACTACTCTCTCTGTCAAGCTATATGTTCGTGTTTCTCTTTTACACAGCTCTTAAGAAAACATAATTAAAATAAATTTTTAATTATTTTACCTTATTTATGTCTTAAGATATAATCTCTCATCGTTGAATATTTACTTTATTTATGTTATTTCTCTATCTTCAAAAATAATTGCTATTAACGGTAAAATAGGAAAGAAATAATTAATATTATCTTGAACTTATAAAATGATAAATAATTTGAGACAATTACTTTTAGAAATCCCGATAGATAATTTGAGATGAAAAAAGTAATTTAGTTGTGTTAAACAATTACCTATGTATACTTAATTGATTATTTTGCTCTTTTGACACTAAGTCCTAGAATTTAATTACAGTAGAATTTAGAAACCAAAGGATACAAGTGTATTTTGAGCTCTGAGTCACTAGTCTCACTTTACTTTCTCTTGCTTGAGAATTGAAATATGTTTAGTATATCATATAATACCGTCCAAACTAGTAATTTACTTTAAATGTTTATTTAATACTCTTCTTGAGCTTATTGAAAATAAAAAAAGATGCCAAGGCATTGATATAAATGCAACCCATAAACTATCCTTGTTATTTATTCCCTCCGCCCCATTTTAACTGTCATTTTAGCTCAAAAAATTATTCTAAAATAATTTATTAGTTTAGAAATTCAAGGTGAAATTTATTAACTATACACTTAATATTAAAAAAATTAGTTCTTTTTAATACTACTCAATTTTCAAAAAATATTTAATAGGGGTAATAACTTAGTAAACGATGTCTCGTATTTATTATTTTTCTTAATGAGCGTGAAAAGAGCTAAAGTGACCGTTAAAATATGGAACGGATCAGAGGGAGTAACATATATTTTCGGCCCGTATTTCCCCATATTTATGATGACTTAACTGATTAAAATTTTGTACGTGATGTTACTCGGATGAGTTTATTTTTTCAGCACTTGGATGAGTAAGACTTGTATTTTTTATTTAATAGGAGTAACACTTGTATTTTTTTTTTTTAAAAAAAAATTGTATTATAGTTCAAATATTCTCACAATCATTTTAGTATATTGTATTAAAGAATCAAAACAGAACAACGAATTACCAATATGCGTTAGCTAAAAAGAAGATAATGTTAGCTAGATTTCAACCCTAATTGATTATAATCCAGCAATTTAATTTAGAAATAATTAATCTTTTCTGCTATCTTGATAGTAGATAATGAACTGGCATTTTTTTTCGTTTTTTAGCATAGAAAACAGCAATTTGCCAATTGACAGCCTATTTGCTTTGCTCTGGACAACTAGTGAGTAGTAAGATGGGCTCAAAGTTGAAAAACTTAATTATTTAAATTTTAATACACAAGTTGAAGTAAAAGGACAACTTTATTGTTAGGTTTTTTTTTTTTTTTTTTGAACCCAAAGAAAGAAAAAAAACAAGTTGAGGAAACCACCTCTAGAGCTGAATTGTTTGTAGTAGAGGAAATGTTACAAAATAATTCATTTATATTTTGTAATGAAAAGTCTTTTCATTATCTTTCAGAGATATTTAAATTGCTATTTTCTCCAACATAAAAGGAAAAAGAAAACATAAAAATAAGAAAAATATTCTGATTTTTCACAATTTCGCAATAAGCCCTGATAATGTTTTCAACAAGTTGTTGCATAATGGAAATATCCCTTGAACCCAGACCCTATTGTTGTATATAATTCTCTGAGAAAAAGATTCTGATATAAATATCAAGCAACAAGTGGGAAACAAGAAACTTATAATAGCATAGCTACGAGAGTATATGAAAACTCATATAAAGAAAAAAAAAATATATATATACCACCTAAGTTTGTAGCGGAATAGATTCGACTTCTTCACGTTTAATAAGAGGTTTCATGTTTGAGCCTTAAAACAATATAGATACGAAACACCGATTGAAAAGCACAATGAAATGATGAAAGAGATATAACCACCCTATCCTCTGTCTTGCTTTAAGTTTATTTCAGAGCTAGGGTTATAGTATTAGAGCCCATACCCTAGACATAAGAAAGGATAATATTCAATGTACACTCCCTCCCCCACCACCCACACTTCCTTAATTATGGGATTATTTTATTTTCATCTTATATAAATAATGCATGCACCTCCTTCTCCTGTAGATTCTTTTTTTTTCTTTTTCTATTTCCATTCCCTTTTCAACCATCTTTCCCACCTCAACTTAAACAGATTTAGAGCGAGTTCGATGAGTTCAACAAAATTCATTTTTGTAAATTATTATTATGTAAAAATATAAGTTTTAATTTCACTTTATTGGCGAGCATTCGATTTTTTCACCTTCTAGTCCCTTCCTACCCTCAATTTTAAAAAAATAAATTCATTCTTTCAGAATTTGAATTACTTATATTTTTACATAATAATAATTACGTTTCAATTCTAAACAAGTTGGCATCGGCGATATAAATACTCATACCTTTCATTAAACTCAACTTATATTATTATCATTACGAAAATAGAATAAAAATGTAAGTGAAAAACATAAATATATATAAATAAATAAAATATGATAGAAGTTCTCTATCAAGTCTAAAACCTATTCCCACTAGTAGGTATTGCTTATATGAATTTTTCTCTTCCATTTTATCGTATCTTCGAAACAAAAAACATATACTAGTATTAAGTCCAAAAAGAAAAAAAAGATTAAATAAAATTTTGAGGTATTTGATCTTTTATTCTCATCTGGTTATAATATTTAATCTCTTATATTCTTGGCAACCCCAACAAACATTAAATAAAAATTATGATGCATTTGCTCTTTCATTCTCATCTAGTATTATTTTAATCTTTTATATTCTTGGCAATACTGTATATAACTGAATAAACATATCAGTTTGTATCATTTTAAAGTTTATTGATGAAACACAAAAGACTTAAGAGCTGCAACATCATGTCTATTTGTCTCCACCTATTATTGCAATTTTTTTCATGTGTTTGACACGTGCGTGTAGAATCTTGTTCTCTCTCCTTTTCTTTTTCTTTTCTTTTTTTTTTCTTTTGTAGTTTGTATTCAAGATTTGTACTCCTTAATAATTTGGAAAAAGATTATGCAATTAAACATGCAGTGTTTAAACAAGAATTTATCTAACGTCTTACAAATACAAAAGTTACTACTATTCTTCATAGTACTATTATATTCAAACAAATGCTACCAATCTTGAGCGATTTTGTTAAAGACATTCCTAAACTTTAAATCTTAAATCTACCAATTCCTCAATTAAAAAAAAACAATGATTTTTAAATATTCTTTTAAAGAAATGTCCTGATTGAGGAAGTTGAAATATCAAACACACTGTTGATAATAAGATAGGATTGCTAAAGTGATAAGCATCCTTCATCTCCAATCTTAAGAGTACATCTTCGAGTCATCCAGAGAGCAAAGTGAGAAGCTCCTAGGGCGGGGGTTAAGAAAAGGCCATTGCCAAACACCTCTCTCTCCCAGCGGGCGGCCAGAGAGTGAAGCTACTAAAGTAGTGGCTTTAGGCTCCAGAATTTTGGGGGCCCCAATTTTTGTTTCTCAATTCTTACTTGATGTCCGATTTAAATTGGGGCATTGATTAATTCGAATTTGTACTGTGTAAATTCCATTAAAGTAGCAACTATTCCTTAGAAGAGATTTTTATCATTCCAAATACTCCATCCGTTCCAATTTATGTGAACATGTTTGATTGGGTACGGAGTTTAAGAAAATAAAAATCTTTTGAATTTGTGGTCCTAAACAAGTCAAACAGGGGTCCAGAGTATTTTTGTAATTATAAAAGCTTCTCATTAAGGATAGAATTGGAAGTTTAAGCTAAATTGTGTGAATACCTAATTTTTGCATACTTTTAATACTAGTATTTGGATGATTTTAATTGTTTGTGCATTTTTATTTGCATTACTTTATTAAAAATACCAAAAAAATATTTTTTACCTTTTATTTGTATATTTTAGTTTTGTATCTATAAATTATATACACCAAAAAGATTTTTCTTCTACTTGCATGCTTCCAATCTCCATAAATCTAAGAAAAACCGAAACCCTAGGCCCTCTTTCTTTTTGAGATTCTCCGCAAACCAAACCCTCTCACCCCACAATACTTGCATCAATGGGTAGGGCTCTTCGAGACCTATCTATTGATGTCAATTTCACCCCGAAACTCCGGCGACCGTCACTGCCGACCCCCTGCTGCCGTGACCACCCAAGACCACCACTTCTTCTCCATCTTTGCTTCTTCGACCCAAGAACCATATTTTCCTTCCGGCATAATGCTGGAATCCCTTTGTTTTAGCATTGCCGGAGTAAAATGAGTGTTTCAGGGTCGGACAATTTTTGCTCGAGTTTCCAGCACCTTCTTATTGCTCGAGTTAGCATCGGATGCCTCGTATGGTAAAACCATGCTCCCTCTTTTAATTTTCTGATTTTTTTTCTCTCTTTCTCTTCTTTCGTTTGTTTTCTTTTGTTGTTTTGACATCAGGCTTAGAGTTTGGTTTTCATTCATGTTTATGTTGTTCGTATACATTTGAGCAGTGATATGTCGATTTTCTATTGTTTTCATGATGTTGTATGTCGCTTCCGGTTAGCCTTTTAGTTGGTCACATTTTTTAGTTTTGTTTATCATACGAGACCGAGATCAATTGATTTGCTTCTTGACTAATTATTCATTTAGTTTGGTTACATTGATCTGATCTGTATGTGATATTTGTGAGTCGTTCTTTGAGTTATTTTAGTTTTATTAGTTTTGTTTTGTTGATTAATTGTTGGCCAGTTCATAATCAATAATGTCTAATTGTCATGTGTCGTTATATCTCTGAACTTTAACTGAGGTTTCAAAGTCTTTGGACTGTAACTGAAACCTTAATCCTCCCTTTAGGTTTCTGTTTTTTTTTTGTTGCCTACTAATTTATTGTAGTTATTGTAGTAGTGTAAGTCCTGTTAGTGGTCGATTCTAGTTCGTATTCTACCTAGTTTTCAGTTTCGCCTTCGCTTAGTCAAACTTTTTCACTAAGTTGTTTTATTTGTTAACATGTGTCTTGCTTGGTTTGATTTTAGTCGCTAGGTTTTAAGTTCTCTTTATTGATTAATGGCTCAGTATTAAGTTTTAGTTACATGTTGTGGTAGTTTAA
The DNA here is from genome assembly GCA_005239525.1 of Nicotiana knightiana. NCBI lineage: Eukaryota > Viridiplantae > Streptophyta > Magnoliopsida > Solanales > Solanaceae > Nicotiana > Nicotiana knightiana. The sequence continues at coordinate 9,643 of ML407177.1, read as the reverse complement.
CTAAGTTCTAGTTACTTGTTTCTTATTTTGGTTTGGTATTAATTTGCTGAAGGTTAGATATGTTTGATCATGAGAGTAGGGTACTTGTGTAGCTGTTTTTTACTATTTAAAGGCTGTTAGGAGTCTGCTGCTCCCATTACTGTTTCACAGTTGGTAAAAATTGTCCTTTAGGCAGATATTTGAACCAAAAGTCTGCCCTTTGAATAGTTAAAGCAGATTTTTGGTGAGAAATATATCCTATGGACAGATTTTCAATAACGAATGTATTGCTTATTCTCCTATAAAGGACACACACACTCTATTACACATGTTGGAGATCTTTACACATACTTAATTAAAAAAAGAAATACCACTTGAAAGCAAAAAGAAAAAAATCAAATTAACATCTTTAGTAAGTTGAAAAGAAAGCTGAAACTCGTGAGCTTTGTGAGTCGATTCTTGAGTGTAAAACCTTTAAGAAAGTAGAGGGATCCTGTAAAAAATTTCAGAGTGACTCATTGTTGGTTTCAATTACTTCGTTCGTCATCTCTAGTTTATTTTCTTTGGGTTAAGAGCTGCTGGATGTCGTTGTTGTTGTTGCTAGTTTTCTGTTATTTGATCCATTGCTGATACTTGTTTTTCTGCTATCCAGGTAACTCCTTTAATGTACTGAAATCCTTGATCGAGAATGAATGCAAGTGTAACAATGTGAGTTCTTCAGTGTATTTTAACCTTTTTAAAAACATTCTGTCCGGACCGCTTTAAATATCCCTCAAGCTGACTGGAATAAATAATCAAGGGTTCGAATTCATCAGAATGTCGGCGTATGAATTCGTTTGCTTTCGTGTATTAATAATAGACATGTAGAAGGTCTTATGATTATTTCCAGTAACTTTAGCTATGTTAGATTATGGAATTGAGGATTGCTTTGTTATTGAACTTTTGATGGCCTTTATGTTTAAATAAGCAGACTGTGTATGTAAAACCTCAAGAGATTCCATCTTTGCGTTAAGGTTTAATTTCTGGAGTTTTCATTCACCACTGTTTGGGTATAAACGCAGACATAGAGTCATTTTAAATGTCTATTAGATTCGTCATTCAGCTTTGTCCGACTCTCATTTGAAATATTCCTCTTGATACCTGGATTAGAAAACTTTGGTAATACTAAAGATTGCATAATTTTTTTTTTCAAGGTTATTGTTTAGAGTTTGTAAAGAGGTTTAGAGTTGGTAATGGTTTGTTGTCCATGATTTAGTATTTATTAGTATGTTAAGATCAAATATATTGAGTTATGGAATTACCTTGCGTAAGTAATTGGTTTACTGTCAAGAGAGTTTAAAGAATTAAAATATTGAGCCTTAGACATAATATTATTATGTAATAGAATTGGTCTAGCAGCCTAATAACAAAGAAAGTGGCTTAACATTATTTTAAACCCAACAAACAAAGTTGGTCCAAGTTTCTAATTACAAGCTTTTCAAATAGTTTTTAAAATTCATCATATTTGCTTTTAATAATTGTATAACTTAATTACCTATGAATTTTAGTCACCTTAATGATTAATTTAAACGTTAGACAATTAGTAGGCGCGCTTTAACTCACGGAATCGCTTGCGTAGCGTGATGTTTTAACATTAAATAATTTTTAATTCAATAATTTCATAGCATTTCTACTAGCTTTAGTTAATTTCTGATTATTCCCTTTTTTTGTTAAAAATCGCAGATTCGCTTGCGTAGTGCGATAGTTAATTTTTAATTAATTCCTTGAATGTAGTAATTTCTTTAAAAAGTAATAATATACTAATAATCTTCGTCATAATCGCGGATTCGCTTGCGTAGCCCTGTTATGATAAAGTTAATAAATTTCGTCTCGATTACGCATTTGCTTGCGTAGCGTGATTATGACAACATAATTTATCTAAAATCATTTTCCTTGATAAATCTAATAATCAAGAAGTAAAAGCGGACAAGTAAAATACGGAAATTAATAAAGCACAGTTTAGTCTGAATTAATTTTTGCTAAGTTTAAGTTAATAAAGCGACCGTGATAGAACCACGAGACTCGGGGAATGCCTTATACCTTCTCCCCGGTCAACAGAATTCCTTACCCGAACTTTATTTTCGCGGACCAATAAAATTAGAGTCAAATCTTCCTTTGATTAGGGATTCAAATAAAAGGTGACTTGGAACACCCAAAAATCAATTACAAGTGGCGACTCTGAGCAATAAAATAATTCCTATTTCAAAATTGTCACTTTAATTGGAAAAACTCTTTAACCCAAAAACTCTGCCGAGTCTGCTGGGGACAACCAGAATTCGAGCTTGTACATGTTGACTTTTTATTGGCTTCATTAATTTTGTATATATAGGTATATACATCATGTCCACTTTTGTGCTACTTGTTACATCATTTGGAAGGTTTAATTACGTTGTTGACCGGCTTTAGAAAATAGTTGAGCGGAATTTCAAAAAATAAAAATAAAAAATTCTCCTAGTTTAGTACAAATAATTTTTTTTTGTAGTAGCCTGACGTGAGATGTAAAGATTAATTTCATAAAAAGTCAAAAGAGAAAAATACTCAATTTCACCGAACTACGCGGGTCTCATTCTCACTGGATGTGAGATACGTAGGCAAACTTCATAAGTTCCGGCCCCCATTTTTTAAAAATCCAAAAAATTCCTTTAATTCATTCTTTAGAAGTCTTTATTTAGAAAATATTTAAGCCCAAAAATATTTTCTTCCATTTTTAAAAGAGAATAAAATCAAGATCCGAAAAATATTTTTTTTTTTACCTTCTTTTAGATGTCTCTTTCCTAAAATTCAAAAAGAAAATCAAAAAAATATTTTCTTTCTTCTTTAGAAGTCTTTCTTTCAAAAAAAAAAAAAAAATCATTTTGAAAAAAAAAAACTAGAATCAAAAATCAAAAATCAAAAATATTTTCACTCTTTCGAAAATTGAAAAGAAAATTCAAGATCCAAAAAAAAAAATTCTTTAGAAGTATTCCTTTCATGAATCAAAATAAAGGTCCAAATATCCTTAAAAAAAAGGGGTTCCTTTCTTAAAAGTCTTTTCGAAATTCCAAAAATAAAAAATTCATATTCTTTGGTCACCTTTTACTGTTTGCCCTCGTATTCCGGCCGTTTTTCCAAGACAACCTTAAAATATTCCTGGGAAGTACCGAAGGGCCGTTTTTGTTAAAATAGCCATTTTTAGTTTGTCTATTTCTTATTTTACCTTTTTATTTTTATTTTTGTCCCCATGTTTAGTCATTTTTACTGAAAAATCCTCCAAGCCTTTCGTGGAAGAATCAAAAGGCCGTTTTTATAATAATAGTCGTTTCCCTACTTTTTGTGTCTGCTAATTTCAAAAATAGTAAATAGATCGAGTCCTAAATGGCGTTTTTCTTTTAAAAAAAAAATAAATAAATAAAAAGGATTAATCAGAATTTCATATAGCTTAGGAAAGCCCTGACCCATTTTACCTTATTCTTAGGCTCACCATAAATTCTCCACAAAGAAGCAATCAGAAAAGGGTGAGGGACGAGACACCTCTTATTTTGATAAGAGACAAGACCCCGAGTAGTCTCTGTAATTAGTGGGCTAGTTTTGCAACATGGGAACATAATAAAGTATTCAAGCACCTTAAGTTCCTCACAAACATCATGGGGATTAAGCCTAACAGAGATTTAATCGAGGCTCTAGTAGGTTTTTGGGACCCCCTGAACAATGTCTTCAGGTTCAAAGACTGTGAAATGACGCCTACGTTGGAAGAATTAGGTGGATTTACCGGATTAGGGAGGGACCTTCGTGGGAAAAAACCTGCTGCTCCAAGAAAAATTGGTGTAAACAACTTTCTGAAAAAGTTATGCCTCCGTCGAATTCCAATGGGTTGCCTGGATGAAGGTTGGGTTCCGCTGGAATATTTCTATGACAGATTCGGGGACGAGAAGGGGTTTGAAAACTTCTCGGGCACAGAATTCGTCAACCAATTAAGTTACGACGCATGGAGGGAGTTGAGAGTCTTCGCGTTCATGATATCATTTCTGGGGATCATGGTCTTTCCAGAGCGTGGTGGGCGCATCAGAATTCGTTTAGCTGCGGTGGTCTCGTTCTTGCAAAGTAGCGAGGATCACACCATTCTTCCCATGATTCTGGGAGACATTTTTCGGGCTTTGACCCGCTGCCAAGAGGGTGAATATTACTTCGAGGGATGCAACATTCTACTGCAGATGTGGTTCATAGAGCACCTTTATCATCATCCAATAGTAATAAATTTCAGTGACAATTGGCTGAATTACATCGGATGTCACCCAGAGTGAGCCGCAAGTTGTAATCTTCCAGAGGGGGTGAGGGCTTGGCAGACATTGTTCGGTTCATTGAGTGCTGATAGAATCACTTGGAACTATTATTGGTTCCCTTATGCTAGGATCATGAATATGTCGACGTATCGTGTTCTTCATACTCATGGGTTTCAGAGGTTTCCAACCCTATGCACCCCTACGTGCTAGGGAGAGAGAAAAAGAGGCCCTCGACTGAGGACATGCGTCCGTTCATGTGGGAATTCAAGGTAGAGGAGCCCCCAAGGGAGTCATATGCACAAAAGGTCTGGTTTGGTAGTCGATTTTCTGATTTGGACGAGATGGTAGCTGATCGTGAACGTGGGGAGGTAAGCCTCGCATACCTTGAGTGGTTTCACAACCAGGCTATCCCGGAGCAAAGGCCAGAAAGATCCATACGGCATGCGACTGATTGGGAGGAGGAGATCGAGGCCAGAGTTAGAGAAACCAGAAGGGAAGTAACACTAGAGTTCCAATCCCGTATTGACATTTTACAAGAAGATAAAGGCATTCTGGAGACAGCCATGGACATACAACAGGTTGATTTCGAGCGGGAGAAGGCTAAGTGGGCACAAGAGAGGCGAGCACTCAAAGCTCAAATTAGGCAGGAAAAAGTGATCACTACTGCTCAACAACAGGAAGAAAGAGAAGCTCAGTTCAAGGTGGTCCGTGATCATGAGCGCAGAGGTTTTGCTCCGTTAATACAAGGTTTGAGGGATCATATAGGGGGAGTTGAGTTAGATCGTGGAGTTTGAAATAGAAAGACATCACTACCAAGGTATGATCAATCGGTTGGAGGGGGAGTCACTGGAAATTCGGCGCCAAAGAGACATGGCCTTGAAGCGCGAGCGCGACGCACTGGATCTAGTTGAGACCCATGGTCAACAAAATCAAGAGTTTCACTTGGCTCAGGAACACATTAAGGGAAAGATCCTCGAGGTAGCCACATATACCTCCCGAGCTTGCAGGAGTTGTCAGGGAATGACGCCCGAACAGTTTGTTGAAGTATCATTAAACATCGCTCGTCACATATTTGCAGATTTAGAGAAGATATACTGCGATGTTGGGGGTCAACCACAGGAATAAGCTCCGTGACTACAATAATTCTTGTGGATTCTCTTGAAGAATTTTGGATCTTCTTTTAGCTGGCAGATCATTTTGACTGTTCCTTTGTGGTCTTTGAGTATGTAAGGGTCTTTTGTTGTTTTGAGTCTTGTTATTTTGTCCTTTGTCTTAAAAAGTCTGTTTGAGTCAAGTCTGGTCGTGCTTAAACAATTATCTTTATGTAATTCTTGTTATTGAGTCTTGTATCAAAAAATGAAAAACAATGAAAATGATTTTGTTTTGGAAAAAATTAAAAAAAAATAGTAACCAAAAAATGTTTGTTTTGTATAAAAAAAATATAAATAAAAAGAAGAAAAAGAGGGTCGTGTCCCTGAACTACGTGATGATCTGATTCATGCGGTGACATGATACGTAGGCAACCCTTAAAAGGTTCGATCAAAATATTTCAATAACTCTAAAATGATGGAACAAAAATAAGCAAGTGAAAAGAAAAGTGGAAAAATGAGAAAGAGAAGAAAAAAAAAAGAGAAGAGAAAAAGAAAATTTGAGAGCACCAATAAGCAACGGTCTCATAAGCCGGGATGAAACATGAAGCTTTCCAAAAGCATGTTAGAAATGGTGACAATGTTAGGAACGTGGTATATTACGTGTGATTCATATGTGTAAAATGCTTAACTCTAACACATTTGTTGCCTTTTAGTTTAGTAAGCTTGAGGTGGTTGGTTTGTGGTGAAACTGGAAACACATCATTACTTCACCAGATCTAAAGGAAAGGTACCAATGGCTAATAATGATGAAATCGAGTTGGTCAGTGACGACCCCCATGGCCAGTCAGTTGAGAAAGAGTCGGAGGAAGTGAGAAGATTAAAACAACAACTGTCGGATGTATATCAAGCTTGGGTGTTCGGTCAGCCTCCACCTCAGGGTCCCTCAGAAGGAACTTCTACCGTACCCCTGGCTACTCAACCACCGCTCCGTGCAACAAGTGATCACATTCTACCACCCGGGTATGTGCCAAACTACAACATCCATATCGCCCCTGGTACCTCTAATGTGCGACCTCCAGCCGCACCAGTCAGGAACCCCCCTCTTGTCGTGTCTGGCGCACCGGTATATACAGTCCCGCCACCACCACCTGTGACGAGGACTAACAACGAGCCACCATCTCATGCTTATGATGGACAATACTACTCTCCAAATGTGGCTTTCAGGGTCTCGGCTCCATACAACCAGACTCCTCAGTACGAGTCCCCGATGGAAAATGAAAAGCTTGCCCAGACAGTTGAGACAGATGAGATGGCTAGGAAGATGAAAAGTCTTGAATAAAACATAAAGAACATGCAAGGACTAGGCGGTCACAAAAGTGTATCTTTTAGTGATCTATGCATGTTCCCTCACATTCATTTTCCGCCAGGGTTCAAGACCCCAAAGTTTGAGAGGTATGATGGACCCCCACTTGAAAAGGTACTGCAACCAGCTGAGGGGTGCAGGTGGAAAAGAAGAATTGCTGATGGCTTAGTTTGGGGAAAGTCTTGCGGGGGTAGCCTCAGAATGGTTCATCGACCAAGATATCTCTCACTGGCATGTCTGGGACGACATGGCCCAGACCTTCATCAAACAATTCCAGTACAACATAGATATTGCACCAGATCGCAATTCCCTGTCTAATATGAAGAAGAAGCCGACTGAAAGCTTTAGGGAGTATGCAATCAAGTGGAGGGAGCAAGCGGCTAGAGTCAAGCCACCCATGGATAACCATGAGTTGATCGCTGTTTTTCTGGAGGCCCAAGAGCCTGATTACTTTCAGAACATGTTGTCCGCAATGGGTAGACCTTTTGTAGAGGCAATCAAAATAGGGGAAATGGTCGAAAATGGCCTCAAGACTGGCATAATTGTAAGTCAAGATGCTCTAAAAGCCACTACTCAAGCTATCCAAAATGGGTCGGGAAGTTTTGCAAATAAAAAGAAGAGAGATGAGGGGTCCATGATGACTTCGGGATCCAGGGAAGTTCAAAGGGGGGCACCGCACCCTTATGTGCAAGTTCAGCAGGGTCAATCCAGCTACCCTCGACATTATTATCCTCCGCCAATTCCTCAATACTCTGTGGGCCCACCACAGTACACGGTGTTCAATGCTCAGTCTTATGCACGGCCTCCCAATCAGCAAGTATGGGCACCAGCTCCAATGATCCCCCGACCTCAGCAGCAAAATTTTCGGGCACCCTACAATGCTCGTCCCAGGCAGGATTATGGTCGAGAGCAAAGGCCGGCAGAAAAATTCACCCCATTGGCTGAATCATACTCTAGTTTATTCCACAAGCTGAAGCAAATAGGCGTGATTGGACCCATCGCTCCCCACCATATGCATCCTGATTCACATGGATTTCAAGCAAATGCTAGATGTGAATATCATTCAGGGGCCCCGGGGCATAGCACTGATGACTGCTGGACTCTGAAAAGAGCCATAGAAAGACTAATTGCTGAAAAACTGATTGTGGTGACAAATGACGAGGACCCTCCTAATGTGACCAACAACCCCTTGCCAGTACACAATGATGTCCACTTTGTGGGAATGATTGACCGAGATCAAGAATACAAGCCGGCTGGTCGAGTAGAAATGACATCGGGAGCCATTCAAGAAGGAACGAGTCTAAAAGTAAGTCCAAGCCGAAATGCGCCATTGATTGTGAAAGGCACCTAAATCTCAGAGAAGGAAACTTTATTTGTTCCAAAAATCTCGAGGTTGGAAGTTCGTTCCAAGCCCAAGGTTGTATGTCCTTGGAGGCCACCCCATGACAAGGCAGAACCAGGGCAGTACGAAGGATACAACTGAGCCAATCATAATCAAACCTGTCGTGCAACCCCCTGTGACAAGCACGAAGACCATTCCTTGGAACTACNTATGTCCTTGGAGGCCACCCCATCACAAGGCAGAACCAGGGCGGTACGAAGGGTACAACTGAGCCAATCATAATCAAACCTGTCGTGCAACCCCCTGTGACAAACACGAAGACCATTCCTTGGAACTACAACAAAATTGTGATAACTTACAAAGGCAAGGAAATCATAGAAGAAGTAGGGGAAACTTGAGGTTTGACTCGATCGGGAAGGTGCTACTTTCCAGAAGAGTTGAGGAAGGCCAAGCAAATCAGTGAAGACCCATTGACAATAAAGAAACCAGTCACTGAAGAAGAGGCAGAATAGTTTTTGAAGAAGATGAAAGTTCAGGATTACTCAATCATCGACCAGCTGAGAAAGACTCATGTCCAAAATTCTCTACTATCTTTGCTCGTAT
>ML407176.1:0-59826 GCA_005239525.1 Nicotiana knightiana | reverse complement strand
AACTCGATCGAATACAGTATCGAGTGCCAGTCGTGCCTCCCCTAGTTTGGGGCGTGACAGTAAAGATCAATGAAACATAAGCACATATGCGAACACGCATGCAAACTAGTAGTTTTCAGGGTTTTATGTCTAAAAAAATAGGATTTTACACAAATACTAGTACGAATCAACAGAGTAGACATGATACACACAAAAGATACGAAGAGTCATAAACCCTAATAGGAAAACAGAGTAATATCACCAGAAATTCAATCCATTCGTGACAATCGAACACATGTACTGACCACACCACATGAAAGGGTTTTAATAATGAAAAATGTGAGGAAAAATCATGAGACAGTGTTAAAAAATCGACAAAGAAAACGATTTTGAAAAAGGGTTTCGGAACCCTAGTTAAAAATGAAGAACCGTTTAGAAAAAAATAGAAGATCTTTAAAGGAAATATCATAATAACTCGTAATATGCATAGATCTATTGTAGATCTAAAGGAATCGAAAGATTCAAACCTTAGGGTTTCAAAGAAAACCTCAAAGAAGATGAGAAGAACCTCAAATGTCACTGGCTCAGTCCTAAAGGTCACAGACCTCACTCAAAATCAAAGCCTTGAAGGCCTGGGGTAAGCAGGAACACCATGGGTTTGAACAGATGGGTCCTCTCCCCTCGAGGGCCTTAGGGATGACATTACCGGCATAAGTAAACAATAAGAGGCAGAGGGTGGGGAAGGTTTCGAGGTTTCCGGCGAAGGGATGGCCGGAGAAGATGAATCCATCGGAATCTGAAAAGACAGGAAGTCTCTAGAAGAGACTAGATAGAGAGAGACAGTTAGAGAGATGAGGGACCGGTGAGAATGAGTGGGGTCAGAGGTTAGTCTACGTTAATTAAGGTAACAAAAATATGGGTCGTTGATCTAATTTGACCAACGGCTCAGATTGGTTTAGGGTTGGGCCGGGTAGTATAGGAATTGGGCTTGGGTCTGTTGGGTTATTTCAATTGGGTTAGGGATTAGGCCGATTTTAGGCTAAAATTGAAATAATGGTGGCTAATTGTTAAATACCCACTTAAATTAGCTAAAATAATTTATAGAAATAGCTAATAATTATGAAAAAATGAAATTGATGCTTAGAAGATAAATTAAAATAATTAATTAGTATTTAAAATATAAAATGAATAATTATTGGGTAAAAAATAGTATAAAACATGTGATTAGGCTATAATTACAAAGTTATTGCATTTATAGCCAAAGAGTACCAATCTGGCTAATTGTGAAATAATTTGGTGTCAATACGGTTAAAATAATATATTAAGTCAAGAAATTTTTTTGAAATCATTTGTAATGCAATTTATAATTAATTATTAGAAATGAAAACACTGGATGAATTAAAATAAATTAATAAAAATATGGTAAAATTATAGAAAATACCAATTGTTATGGAAACCTGATTTTGAAGGTACATATGCAAGTTAAAAATAATTTGAGGAAAAATTGGGTATAAACACTCACAAAGGTAAACATACCACTACAAGAACATCAACAACAAGAATTCCCCCAGGCCATCACAAGTCATCACAAAACAATCGCGGGCACATCCTGTCTTGTCTCGTCATGTGTGCAATAATAAGGTAAATGCCCGCCTTGTCTCGCCACACGTGCATAACCATGTTCCCACCTTGTCATTCCACATGCACAACCCACATATGTATATCCCGCCTTGGCCCGCCGCATGTGCAATATCAATAGTAATCACGGCACCGCAGAAACCTCGTGCAAATCCCCATATAAAAAACCGCATGGCAGAAAGCTCGTGCATCACAATAACCACAACTGCAAGGCAGAAACCTCGTGAATCACCAAACAAATACACTAATACAAGATACGTTAAACAAATCAACTCAAGAACCTTCTATCACAAGAAAGGGTAAAACTAGATAATAAGGAAGAACCACAATAAGGAAAACTACGCATGATAAGAACAACTCAACAAAGAAGTACACTGTACCAGTACATGCAAGATACTTACCTCAAAGAAGACATACCAGTACTCTAAAATGAACTTCTCGGGTGAAAAGACCTCTGTACGGCTCAAATCTAACCAAAATAACTTCAAAGCACAAATAAAACTTATAAGAGGCTATTCCGAATGATAAATTCTCAATCTTTACAAAAATCTAGAAATTGATCCCAAAAGTCGACCCCCGGGCCCGCACCTCAGAACCCGATAAATTTTTACAAAATCCGAACACCCATTCCGATACAAGTTCAACCATACTAAAATTAAAAACATCTGATAGCATTTCGTCCCTCAAATCATAATTTTCATTTTGAAAACATTCTTCAAAAACCAACATTTTTCTCAACTCAAAACAAAAATTAAATGATAAAAATAAAAATAAAATCATGGAATATGTTAGATTGTAGGTGAAGAACGCTTACCCAATTGATTTTCTTGAAAACCCCAAGAGAAGCTCCCAAAACCGAAGTTTAAAATTCAAATTATGAAGAAAATGGCAAAACCCTCGACTTAAATGTTTCTGCCAGGACTTCCGTATGTACGGACAAGGAACCGCATATGCGGAATCGCATTATGAGAAATAGTCCGCATCTGCGAATGTGGCTAACCAGGCCAGGGACCGCATCTATGAATTTACAGCCATACAAGAGGCACAACAGAAGCGAAAAGGGAAGTCGCAGAAGCGAGATTCCTCGCAGGTGCGATCGCTGGACCGCAAAAGATGCCTTCGCACCTGCGTGCTAGCCTCAAGCAGAAGAAAGCAAGCTCCCAGGCCTTCATGACCGCAGAAGCGGCCAGGCTCATGCAGAAGCAGAGTCGCACCTCAGCTACAAAGCATCACAGGTGCAAAACACAAGAAACAGACCTGCTCAAAACTAGGAAAAATATCCAAATCTCGATAGAAACACGCCCGACGAAACTACGAATCGCACCATCAATCGAACTTATGAACTTCCAATTCTTCCAACTTCTAAAACTCGTGCCGAAACCTATCAAACCAACCCAGAATAACATCAAAATTTTCAGACACGCCTAAGTCCGAAAGCATCCTATGAAGCTACTCAAGTTCAAATGCTGCCGAGCAGAACTTAAATTCTCAAAACGACTGGCCTGGTCATTACAATTTATTTTAAGGGTAATATGAAAATTTAATTTCTAAAGGATATTTTAGCAAAATAACTTCACACTAAAGGTTTTCATACTTTTAACATATATCTATCCGTACTATATTAAAAGCACAAACGCTCTTAGAGAAATGTCGTTCGCCTTTTTTACCCTTTAAAAATATATTATATTGGTTAAAATAATAATTTAAGTTATTTGCCTAAAATTTATGGCTCCAAAATTAATTGAATTCTCTATATTAAATACTTCCTTATTCAAATAGGTATGAACCCTAATTTATAGGACTTCAAAATCAATTACCAAAATTTTATCTTAAAGAATCATTAAAAAGAAAGAAAAAATCACAAACATACTTTACCATGTTTGTTTTCCTATCCCATTTATTATAAAATACCTATAACAAAAGTTTAAAATTTAATACTAACGGTTTTTTCCATTTCAAACTTGATCTTTAAAACTAACGCTTTTTTCCATTTCAAACTTGAGACTAGTATGTATGTATGTACTAATAAATATAGTGACTTTCCACAAATGAGGTCTGAGAGATATAATATGATATGATGATACGATATGATGGTAAGAAGTTACCCCCAAAAATTTTGATCGTAATTGTCAAAAATTATTGTTCATCACTTTTCTATCAGTTGACTAAAATACACCCTTCCACTAATTTTCAGTCATATCACCTAAGAAATTTAAAGCTACAAGAATATCACTACTAGATTGTTGGCAAAAACAACATTGTAGTTACTTAAATTTGCATTAAATTTTCATCCTGGTAAACAAGCATTGAAGTTTTCCATTAAAACACCTAAAGTTGATCATTTACACATATTTTAAATACCTCCATTATAGCATGATATCAATTGCGTCGACAAGGATAACACGTCATATGATAAGACTTTTTTCGAATTGACACGCATAATTTATAGGTTACACGTCATATAGGTCCTATGATAATACGTTATTTAATGTGATCTGAGGCCTCGAATAGGTACCTGTTATGTTACATCACTTGTTGGTGTGTTCGGACGAGGTCTCGAGTGGCTTGGTTGAGTTTTCAGATAGATTTAGGTTGTGTTGCGCTTTATTTTTATGCTTCGACGTTGCTTCTTCAAGCATAAATGTTTCACATTAAGCAAATGAGCTCCAAATTAACTTTATTGAAGCATTAGATCCGTATCATAATTAAGGAGCCATAGAAAAAAGAATTATCGAATCCGGACATCATATGAGATAATTATGCTCATTTCCGTGTCGGGGAGAATGCTGGTTTCTGGTGTAGCCGTAATTGCAAATATTTTTATCGCAATTGTGTTGCCCAGTTCGTAGTTGCAAACACTTTGACGCAATTGCGACATTTTCCAGTCCAATTATTATTCATAATTGCAAAACCTTCTTCGCTTTTGTGAGGGTTCACAAAATGTGACATCCGCAACTTGTTTTCAGGAGTGTAATTCGGGGTTTTGCTTCATTTTGTGATATTTTTGAACCCTAGGTCCAAGAGTGGGAAATTTTAAGAGAGGAATTTCATCTACAACCGTTGGTTAAGTACCCTTGTTCAATTTCTATGTATCTTTCATGATTTTATTTGAGTTTTAACATCAAAATGGCGAGAATCAAAGTGAAAAAATTGAATTTTTGAAGAAATCTTTCAAAATGTAAATTAATGATTTGAGGGACGAATTGGTATCGGAAATTGAAAATTTTTGTATGGTTGAACTCGTATCGGTATGGATGTTCGGGTTTTTTTAAATTTTATCGTGTTCCGAGGTGCGGGCCGGGGGGTTGACTTTTTCGTATTTGTTAAAGACCAAAACTTTATTATACGAAATTATTTTTTATGAGTTTCATTTGTGATTTGAAGTTATTTTTGTTAAATTTGAGCTGTCCGGAGGGTGTTTCACTCAAGAAGGTCAGTTTAGAGTAACGGACTAGCTTCTTTGGGGTAAGTATCTTGCCTAACCTTAAGTGTACGCAAGGTGACGAGCAGGTACTTGGCTTATATGTGCAAATTAGATTGGTTAAAGTTCTTAGACACCCTCTGCACGGTCGGACGGCTGGTGCGACTACTAGTGTTGTACTCATACATTGAAAACCCTGCTGCACTTCCTTGCCCCAAAGCTTAGGGCAGAACCTCTGCACTTGGCTAAAATCCCCACACTCGAAATAACCTCTCGGTTACGTATGGTTGTTGACCTAAATTCTGACACTGGTGGCCTGAATACCCACTGGAGGATGGTGGGCGATAGGAACTCTCAGGCATGGCACTGAAATAGAGTCGAAATAGACCACCCCGAGGAGGCAGCGGTGCTGGGTATGTGGGTCTGCTAGGCCGGCCTCTCCCAAACTGACCTCTGCCCCTAGATGGAGCACTATTGAACCGTTCAGAATAACAAAAGAGCTTTTCCGGTGGCATCTAATCGCTGCCCTGCTGATGATAACCCTCAATCCTCCGAGCTATATCCACAACGAGCTGGTATGAAGTACCCATCTCAACCTCTCGGGCCATAGTTGACTAAATACAGGAGTGCAATCCCGTAACAAACCTCTGCACTATCTCTACCTCAGTAGGAAGTATCATAAGTGCATGGAAAGACAACGTAGAGAATCTCGCCTCCGCATTCCCTTTGCCTCAATAGGAAATATCATAAGTGCACGGCGAGACAACTTAGAAAATCTCACCTCATAATCGGTCACTGACATCTGTCCCTACTGGAGCTGCTCAAACTGGAAATGCAACTCTTCCCTCTGGGAAGGTGGAATATACCTATCCAAGAAAAGGCGTGTGAACTGATCCCAAGTCAAGGGAGGAGAACCTGTTGGTTTGCCAAGAAGATTAGACTAGCACCATTTACGAGCCCTTCCCTCCAGCTTGAAAGTAGTAAAATCTACCTCGTGGGACTCTAATATGCTCATGTTGTGCAGTCTATCCCTGTACCAATCAATGATGTCCTGGGGATCCTCATGTCACTTACCGCCAAAGACAGGAGGGCGTAGCCTAGTCCATCTGTCCAGTTGCTTTTGCGGTTCACCGACCATAATTGGTCTGGGCTTAGGTGTGGCTGTTATCACTGGATGGGCTCCGCCCACGGGTAGTATGCCCGGGGTCTGATATACTGCAACTTCATGCCAAGGAGCCTGAGCAGTAGGGGTCTGTCGTCTCCTTCCTACCTGAGATGTGGCTGGGTCTGCTAGAAATAAACTAGCCTAGGTCATAGTATCCATGAACTATAGCATATAGCCCATAACCTCCTGAAATCCCGGTGCTGGCATGAAATCTACTAGGGCTGTCTCTTTTGCAGGCACCTCTCCCTACTCCTTAATAATGCGGTCCTCTACTTGATTCGCTTGTGGTATATCTAGGGCAACTGTAGGAAATTCTAGTCCCCTACCTCGGGCCGGTGCCCTCCTCTGGCCTCGGCCTCTAGTAACTAGGGGAGAGGCTCCTCTCGAGCTTAGAAAATCCGTCGTTCGTGTTCTCAAAAATTATAAGAGAAATAATTTTACTATGTCATCAACTGCACGATAGTAAATGAAGAAAGAGTAGTTTCCTAACACCCTATAGCCTCTTGAATATAAGTATGGACGTCCCCATACCGATCCACAATACTTTATTAGGTCTGCTCATAACTTGTGAGGCCTATGTGAGCCTAGTGCTCTGATACCGTGTTGTCATGACCCAATCTCTCCTATAGGTTGTGATGGCGCTAAACACTACCGCTAGGCAAGCCAACGGTGAACTAACTCTGTGATCCTTTCTTTTAGAATTTTGAAATAATTGATTTTTTATTATTCAGAAATCAAGAAGTGAAAAGTTAGTAAAATGAGAAAAAGTAAACAATTATAAAAGGAACGGGATGAAGTAATTACTCAAAACCAACAAGTGTCTACACAACTGTTTGAAATGAAATAGACAGAAAATAAAGCAAAAGAAAGACTTCAGTTGCTGCAGAATTGGCTCGGCAGGCAGCTCATCGCTAAGTCTCGTAGTAATCAAGGATGGGCACTGAACTGATATCCAGATGCACCAGCTTTAGATCCTGCACTATTAGTACAAAAGTGTAGCGTGACTACATAAACAACATGTACCCAGTAAGTATCCAGTCTAATCTCGAAGAAGTATTGACGAGGGGTCGACTCTGATACTTACTATGGGATAACAATAAAATAATGAAATTTTAACAACTGAAAATACAATAACAAGAATAAATGAACAATTATTTCACTAACAGTAAGGCCTAAGTAATTTCCACCATTTAACAAATTAATTTCTCAAGTCAATGCAATAATATCAATTATAGTCGGATTCAAGAATTATAACGCACAAATTATGCCGAGGTCGTACCGCTTGATCCAACATGCAAATAAATAAACTGTGCACTGCCTAAGTTTGAACGAAACGAACCATAAAAGCATCTATTCTATTACCGAGACGTTCGTCCCGCTCCACAAGAAGATAAAATACTTTATAATTAACCAGTTCAAAGATTATTATGAGTTTAATATTCTTGGAAACATCAGTTCTCACTAACGGTCAAGTAACCCGTCCAAAACTCAAGTAAATGAAATTTGAACTTTTACAATTCCTTTATCAAGCTTCTATATGATTTAAGTATTTAAATTAGCAAGTAAGGTGCACATATCGCAAGTATCGTATGATTTAGGTCCTAAACTACCCGGATAGAACAATAATTAGTAGCTACGTACTGGGACTCTCGTCACCTCGTGCGCAAGTAACCCCCCACAAATAGGACCACATATTAAATCAATTCACCTATGAGGTTAATTCCCTCTTATAAGGTTAGAAAATAGATTTACCTCCTCTCAAAGCTTTCTTTCCAATCCAAAATTGTGTTTTAAACCCTCAACTTGGTGCCAAACGACTCGAAACTAGTCAAACATTATATAAAATAGTCAATGCATGTTCAAAAGTTCATATCTAACTATTAAAGTGATTTCTCAACCCAAATTGAAGAATTTCTAAAATTCACCCCCGGGCCCACATGATCGGGTTCCGGAAATTTTCGAAGAAAGTTGTTACCCATAACCCCATGAACTCAAATATATGATTTTTACCCTATTCCATAATCATTTTTTTGGTTAAATCCCATTTTTATCAAAACTGTAGGTTTTCTTCAAAAATCCCATTAATCCGACAATTTTCCATTTTAAATCTAATTATTCTTCATGTATTTAGCTAAAGAATCGATAAGGATCACTTACCCTTAGACGTTGATGGAACCTCTCTCAAAAATGCTCTCAAAATCGTCCAAGACTCAACCGAGGTTAGGCATGATACTTATTGTGTACCACAGTGGTGTACTCATGCTACACTTCTTCCCATCTTTTTGTGCAGAACTAGGTAGTTCGGATCAGGTCGGTTCTTGAGACTTATGCTTGATGTGGATGGAGACTTCAAGGTATACTTTCTGGCCGTTTGCAGTATCCGAAGTTACCCTATATTGTATTTATGTTACGACCCAAATAGCATGAGTACACCACAACGATACCCAGTAAGTGCCAAGACTAACCTCGGTAGAGCAGTGATGAGGTCAGTTCAGAGCCCTACTGGGATATAATAATAAGACAAATGATATAATAAAATGAAGAAAGACAAAAAATTTAACAGAAGGAATTCACAGAGAAATAACAACACAGTACAGTGAGATAAATAACAGGGGCGCTCCCGAGATATCGTCTCGTAGTCCCAAAAGTAAATACTCAATAGGGGATCTCCCGAGGTACCTCCTCGTAATCCCAAAAGTAATCACATAGCTCAAATCGGTGGAAAAAGCAATTAACAGCAAGAATTCTATAGCTAAGGTTGATACAAATCAAGTAAAGGCAGGAATTCAACTAAACATGCTGCACATACTTCAAAGAAGCATTTAAGACATGTAGACATGCGAAATTAGACTAAACATGATAACTACACATACTGGTATAACTCAACTAAGGTGTAACAGGATACTACTCAGTGAAAAACCTGATTTTACAACAATTAACCCATGTACGCACTTGTCACCTCGTGTACATAGCGCTCACATATCATAGAAGTATCACAACAGTACCAAATCCTAATGGGATTTCCCCCACACAAGGTTAGGCAATTCACTTACCTCGAACCAAGCTCAATAAATTAATAAGAACACCCTTTCCTCGAATATCCGACTCTGAATGGCCCAAATCTGCCAAAAATAATTACATACCATAAATAGAACTAAAATAGACTAATCTAATAATGAACTCTATACTTTATCAATAATTTCGATAATCGTCCCAAAAGGTCAACCTGGGCCCACATCTCGGAATTCGGAAAAAGTGACAAAATACAAAGACCCATTCACCCACGACTTCACTCGTACAAAATTTACTCAAATCTGAAGTCAAAACCTCAATCAAAACTCAAAATTTGGTTGCAGAATTTTTCCCATTTTTCCCAATTTTCTCAACCCAAATCTTAAATTAAAGGGTTGAACTAATGATTAGATTAGTGGAATATATCCAAAAAGAAGCGAATAATCATTACCCAATCGATGCCTCTGAAATCTTTCAAAATTTCGTCCAAATCTGAGCTCTCTATCTCAATTTTTGATAAAAAATGGCTAAACCCCCATTATTGAAATGTTATAGTCTGCCCAGGTGCAACCATATTCGCGAATGCGGCCCCACTCTCGCGTTCACGTTGAACAAATAATTACAGACCAGAAATTCCTCCTCCGTGAATGCAAGTGACCTTTCGTGGATGCGTATCTTCCACTGACTGCTTCTTCTCGAATGCGATGCTTACTACGTGAATGCGTAGAACAAATGCCTTGGGATCCCAGCTACCCTACTTCCTTTACGCGATCGCGATACCCTTCACGCGTTCGCGATGCACCCCTGAACATACCTTCGTGAACGCGGTCTATACTTCGTGAATGTGATTCATATTTCCTCTCCTTTCACCAGCTCCTCTTCACGAACGCGGAACTTCCCCACGTAAACGCGAAGAAGGAAACCAGCAACTGGACACTAGATTTTCAGCAACTCCTACAAGTCAAAAACTAGTCCATTAACCATCTGGAATCCACCCGAGGCCCCCCGAACCTCAACCAAACATACAAACAAGTCCTAAAACATCATCCAAACTTAGTTGAGCCCTAAAATCACATCAAACAACAACAAAAACACGAATCATACTCCAATCCAAACTTAATGAACTTTGAAACTTCAAACATCTACAACCGATGCCGAAATATATCAAATCATGTAGATTGACCTCAAATTTTGCAAATAAGTTATATTCGACATTACGTACCTACTCAAACTTCCAAAATCAGAATCCGGTCTCGATATCAAAAAGTCCACTTCCGGTCAAACTTTCGCCATTTCAAGCCTAATTCAGCTACAGACCTCTAATTCACAATCCGAATAGGCTCCTAAGTCCAAAATACCCAACGGAGCTAACAGAACCGATGAAACTCCATTTAAAAGTCAACTTCACACAGTTCTAACTACGATCAAAATCCTAGAACTCAAGCTTCCATTTTAGGGACTAAGTAACCCAGATCACTACGAACCCACAAACAAAGCCTCCCGGCAAGTAATATAAGCAGAAAAAGGTACGCGGAAAGAAGAAAATAGGGGATTGTGCCTAATACTCTCAAAATGACTGACTGGGTTGTTACATCCTCCCTCTCTTAAAACAATCATTTGTTCTCGAACGAGTATAGAGACATACCTAAAGTGGTGAAAAGATGAAGATAACGGCTACACATATCATGCTCGGTCTCCCAAGTTGCCTCCTCGACTGGCTGACCCCTCCACTGAACATTCACGAAAACAATGTTATTTGACCTCAGCTTTCGAACCTACCTGTCAAAAATAGCCACCGGCTACTCGACATAAGAAAAATCCTTTTCCAACTGGACTGAGCTGAAATCCAAAACATGAGACGGATCGCCGTGATACTTCCATAGCAGAGAAACATGGAATACCGGGTGAACTCCTCCTAGACTGGGAGGCAAGGGAAGCTCATAATAAACCTCCACAACACGTCACAACACCTCGAATAAGCCAATAAACCTATGCTCGGATTTCCTTTATTTCAGAATCTCATAACACCCTTCATGTATGACATCCGAAGCAGGACCAACTCTCTAACAATGAATGCAACATCGCGAACCTTTCAACCCGCGTAAATCTTCTATCTAGACTGGGCTGTGCGAAGTCGATCCTAAATCACGTTAACCTTCTCGAGAGAATCCTGAACAAAGTCAATACCCAATAACCTTGCCTTGCCCAACTCGAACCAACCTACTGGAGGCCGACACCGCCTACCATACAGAGCCTCATATGTTTCCATCTAGAGGCTCGACTGATAATTGTTGTTTTAGGCAAACTCCACAAGTGGAAAGAACTGATCCCAATAACCTCCAAACTCCATCACATATGCACACAACATATCCTCTAATATATGAATAGTGCGCTCGGATTGTCCATCCATCTGAGGGTGAAATGTTATGCTCAACTCAACCCGAGTACCTAACTCATGTTGTACGGCCCTCCAGAATCGATATGTAAATAGTGTACCTCGGTCAGAGATGATAGATACAGGTACGCCATAAAGCCTGATGATCTCGTGGATATAAACTCGAGCCAGTTGCTCGGAATAATAGGTAGTCATCACATGAATGAAATGAGCTGACTTGGTCAGCCGATCCACAATCACACAAACTGCATCAAACTTTCGCTGAGACCGTGGAAGCCTAACAGCGAAATCCATTGTGATCCGCTCCCTTTACACTCCGGAATCTCTAACTTTTGAACAAATCCACTGGTCACTGATGCTCACACTTTACCTGCTTGCAATTTAGACACCGAGCTACATATTCCACTGTCCTTCTTTATTCTCCTCCACCAATAATGCTGCCTCAAGTACTGATACGTCTTTGCGGAACCCGGATGAATGGAGTACTGGGAACTATGAGCCTCCTGGAGAATCAACTCAGGCAAACAAACTACATTGGGAACACATAGTCTGCCCTGCATCCTCAATGCACCATCATCTTCAATAATGACCTCCTTAGCATCACTATGCTGAACCGTGTCCCTAAGGACAAGCAGATGGGTGTCATCATACTGATGCTCCCTTATACAATCATAAAGAGAAGATCGAGAGACCACACAAGCCAACACTCGACTCGACTCATAAATATCCAATCTAAAAAATTGGTTGCCTAAGGCATGAACATCCAACGCCAATGTCCTCTCTCTTGCTGGTAGATATGCTAAGCTTCCCCAAACTCTCCGCCCAACGACTCAAGGCATCGGCCACCACATTGGCCTTCCCGAGATGGTAAAAAATGGTGATATCATAATCCTTAAGAAGGTCCAACCACCTCCGCTGACGCAACTTAATATCCTTCTGTTTGAACAGATGTTGCAAATCTTCAAGGCATGAACAATAGCAGCTAACTCAAGGTCGTGGACAAGATAGTTCTTTTCATGCACCTTCAGTTGTATGGACGCGTAGGAAATCACCCTACCGTCGTGCATCAACACCACGCCGAGTCCAATCTGCGACGCATCAAAATATACAGTATAAGACCCCGAACCTGTAGGCAATATCAATACTAGGGTTGTAGTCAAATTGGCCTTGGGATTCTGAAAGCTCTCGTCACACTCATCTGTCCACCTAAACGGAGCACCCATGTGGGTTAGCTTGGTCATAGATTTTGTAATAGATGAAAAACCCTCGACAAATCGACGGTAATACCCAGCCATACCAAGACAACTCCAGATCTCTGTAGATGAGGACGGTCTGGGCCAACTCTGCACTGCTTCCACATCACTCGACACCACATGACCCAAAAATGCCACTAAATATAGCCAAAACTCACACTTTGAAAATTTTGCATAACTTCTTTTCTCTCAAGGTCTGAAGCACAGTCGTTGGGCAGCTCATGATACTTCCGAGCCTGGGAGTACACCAGAATGTCGTAAATAAATACAATGATGAATAAGTCAAGATAGGGCCGAAATATGTGGTGCATCAAACGCATGAATGATGTTGGGGTCTTCTTCAGCTCAAATGACTTCACAAGGAACTCGTAGTGACCATACCGAGTCCTAAAAGCAACTTCGAGATGTTTGGTTCCAGAATCCTCAACTGATGATAGCCTGGACGCAAGTCGACCGTTGAAAACACTCCGGCACCTTGTAACTGATCAAATAGGTTATCAATACAAGGAAATGCATACTTGTTCTTCACTGTAACTTTTTTCAACTGGCGATACTATAGAACCATCCTTCTTCTTCATAAAAAAGACCAGAGCACTCCAAGGCGACACACTAGGCCGAATGAAGCCCTTATTAGGCAACTCTTGTAACTGATCCTTCAATTCCTTCAACTCAGGAGGAGCTATAGTATATGGAGGAATAGAGATGGACTTAGTGCCCGACAACAAATCAATGCCGAAGTCAATATCTCTTTCGGGAGGCATGCCTGAAAGGTCAGCTGGAAATACATCTGGAAAATCCCTCATTAATGGAATTGACTCAACTGTAGGGGTATAAATACTGACATCTCTCACATAAGCTAGATACGCGTCACACCCCTTCTCAACCGTTCGTTGAGATTTAAGATATGAAATAACTCTACTAGGAGTATACTCTAAGATACCTCTCCGCTTTAATCGTGGTAATCCTGGCATAGCCAGCGTCATGGTCTTGGCATGACAATCAAGAATAGCATAATGGGGCGACAACCGATCCATGCCTAAAATAATTTCAAAATCTACCATACTGAGCAATAATAAATCAGCTCTGGTCTCAAAACCACTAAGAACCACCAAACACGACAGATACATACGGTTAATAACAATAGAATCTCCCACAGGTGTAGAAATAGCTACCCTAATCTCATACTGAACTGAAGTTACCGGCTGCATCAGTATGATCTCTCGAACCTGGTCGACCTAAACCCGCTGCTCTGCGGTACGGGCGGTGAGAGTATGTGCTCCTCCCCCAGCATGAGATGTGGCAGGAGTAAGTGGAATCAATCCAGCCTGAGCCAAGGTGCTGAACATGCTCAGAAACTGGGCTAGAGTCTCCTAGTGGGCTGGTGTGGTAACAGGTACCTCAAGTGCCTGCCCTCCAGCTGGAGCTACTAGGGCTCCTATGTAGCAGCTCGTACGGGTGCTCTGGCTGCACCACGTGGACATCCTCGACCTCTACCCCAGCCTGAGCCTCTGGGGCTCTAGCAGGGGGTGGGTTCCTGGTTATCATATCCGCATGTACTTGTCCTCACCATCTATGAGAGAATAGAATTTAAAAGTTTAGAATTTCGAAGTCAACAATTTCGCACGACAAGGATTCAAAGAAGTGAAAATTTTCTTTAATAGTTCCATAGCCTCCCGAAGATAAGTACAGACCTCTCTGTACCGGTCTGTGAAACTCTACTAAACTTGTTTGTGACTTACAACACCTATGAACCTAGAGCTCTGATACAACCTTGTTACGACCTAAATCTCCCTCTGTAAGATATAGTGACGACAGCTAGTCTCTACGAATAGGTAAGCCTAAAAATTGCGGAATAACAAAAATAAAAACAAAATTTAACAACTAGACTGCAACAGATAACTATAAAATGATAAAATGCCGCTCGACATATACAAACAACCCACTACTAGAGTATACACAGTGTTCCCAAAACCCGTAAATCACAAGTCACAAGCTACAGAAGAAAACTAGTATCTCTATACACCAGAGTCTAAGAAAGTACGTAAAGAAGGGATAGAAGGGGACTCTGATGTCTACGGATGCAGAAAATGTACCTTGAAGTCTTCATACAGCAGCAAGCACTCTCAGCTAATAGTGGGGCTGACAAGAGGTACTTGGATCTGTGAACAAAACATGTGCAGAAGAGTAGCATGAGTACACCACAAGATACCCAGTAAGTGCCAAGCCTAACCTCGGTAGAGTATTGATGAGGTCAGGTCCTGACCCTACTAGAATATAATAATAATCCAGATGATATAATAAAATGAAGAAAAATAGAGAATTTAATAGAAGCACCTCCATAAATCAATTCAAGATAGATAACAACAATGTACAATGAGATAACCAATAGTAGAACTCCCGAGATACCGTCTCGTAGTCCCAAAAGTGAATATGCAAGGAGATCCCCTGAGGTACCGCCTCGTAGTCTCAAAACTAAACGTTCAGGGGGATCTCCCGAGGTACCGCCTCGTAGTCCAAAAACTAAATGTGTAGGGGGATCTCCTGAGGTACCGCCTCGAAGTCCCAAAAGTAAATGTGTAGGGGGATCTCCGGAGGTACCGCCTCGTAGTGCCAAAAGTAAACACACAGATCAAATCGGTGGAAAAAGCAATTAACAACAACAATTCTATATCAAAGGTTGATACAAATCCAGGAAGAAATTCAATTAAACATGTTGGACATATTTATGATAAGCATTTAAGACATGTAGACATGCGAAATTAGACTAAACATGATAACTACACATGCTGGTATAACTCAATTAAGGTGTAACAGGCTACTACTTAATGAAAAAACTGATTTTACAACAATTAACCCATGTACGCACTCGTCACGTTGCGTACGGCGCTCATATATCACAGAAGTATCACAACAGTACCAAATCCTATGTGGATCCCCCCCCCCCCTCAGACAAGGTTAGGCAAGCCACTTACCTCGAATCAAGCTCAATCAATCAATAAGAATGCCCTTTCCTCGATTATCCAACTCTGAATGGACCAAATCTAGCCAAAAATAATTACATATCATAATTACAACTATAATAGACTAATTAATTAATGAAATATATACATTAACAATAATTTAAAAACTCGCCCCAAAAGGTTGACCCGGGCCCATGTCTCAGGATCGGGTGAAAGTCACAAATAACGAAGATACATTCACCCATGAGTTCACTCGTACCAAAATTACTCAAACCCGACGTCAAAATCTCAATCAAAACTCAAAAAATTGGTTGAAGAACTTTTCCCATTTTCCCAAATTTTCTCAACCCAAATCCGAAATTAAAGAGTGGAATTAACAATAGATTAGTTGAATATAACCAGAAACAAGTGAAGAATCATTACCCAATCGATGCCTCTGAAAATCTTTCTGTGACGACCCAAAGGGTCATCACTTGTGTTCTTACCCATTTCGTGCTTCTGAGGCATTGGAAACCTCATTTGGGGTTGCCTCGATTGGCGTGGACAGTCCGGGGGCGTAACGGGAAAGCTTAAATATGAAATTTTGTTAAAAATGCTAAGTTTTGATATTAAAATGAATAAATTTGACTTTGGTCATCATTTTCAAACGGACCCGGACCCGTGATTTGAAGGTACCGGATGGTCCGTAGGAAAATATGGGACTTGGGTGCATGCCCGGAACCGAAGTCCGAAGTCCCAAGCCCAAGAAATGAATTTTTTAGTAAAATTGTTTTCTGAAAATATTTAAGGAAATTAAAAATGAAATCTGATTAGAAAGCGATGGTATCGGGCCCGTATTTTGGTTCCGACGACCGATATAGGTCTTATATATGATTTAAGTCATGTCTGTAAAGTTAAAACAGACCTCGTTTGTCATGTTTCGGACTTAAAATGGAAAATTTGATGTTTTATGAAATTTTATAGAATTCATGGATTTCGAGGCTTAATTCGATGAATATGATGTTATTTTGGCGATTTGATCGCAAGGGTAAGTTCATAGGATGTTTTTGAGGTAGTGTGTATATTTGGATTGGAGCCCCGAGGGCTCGGGTGAGTTTTGGATAGGCCACGGATTGCATTTTTGAACTTGGAAATTTGCTGGTGCAACTGATCTGCAGGCTTCGCATTTGCGAAACCAGCATCGCAAATGCGAAGGTTGGTCTGGGCAGGCCTGATCGCAAATGCGACCAAGGGGTTCGCAAATGCGAAGGTTGGTCTTGGCAGGTCTGATCACAAATGTGACCAAGAGGTTCGCAAATGCGAAGATGGGTCTGGGCAAGCCTGATTGCAAATGCGCCAAGAAGTCCGCAAATGCGACAGGTGGTCGCAAATGCGACGTCTGCCATCGCAAAGGCGAAAGCTGGGAATTTCAGAAGGGTTCACAATTGAATACCCCAGTTCGCAATTCCCATGCCAACCAGTGGCCTGCAATGCACTTAAGCCGAATTTTGACTCAATTTTTCATATTTTCTCAAACTTAAACACACTTAGGGGATTTTTCCAAGAGCAAGACTTCTTCCAAATCATTTTTAAGTGGGGTTTTACTCAATTCTTTCAATTATTAACATCATTTAACATGTTTTCAACTTAAAATCAAAGATTTCCATGGGTGAAATTGGGTGATTTAGGTAGAACGTAGGTTTTTCCACAAATTGGGGTTTGAGTGGGTGATTGACCTCCGATTAGAGAGATTTTTATATGGCTGGACTCATGAGAGTACGAGGGTTTTCAAAATGTAAAATTTATCCGGATCCTAGATGCTGGCCTGAGGGGCATTTTGGTAATTTTACCTAATTTCACGCCGTAACTTTGAATTAAATAGTGGAATCAATTGCTTGAGATGTTATGTATGAAATGAAATTTATTTAAATAGATTTGGGCCTTTTGGATTCGGATACCCGTGGCAAACGTGTGGTTTCGAGTTGATTTTTGAGCCGGTTCGAGGTAAGTGGGTTATCTAACCTTGTGTGGGGGACCTTTTCCCCTTAGGATGTGATATTTGGAAATTGAATGCGTTGTACGTCAGGTGATGAGCGCGTACTTGGGCTAATTATTTAAAATCCGGTTTTACTTTAAATATTTAGAATGAGTTTCTTTCTTGCCTGCTTTATTCATCTTGCAATTATAGCCTATGTTAGTTTATAAAAGCATGCCTAGTTGACTTGAATTGCCTATTTGCTTAAGTTGATTTAATTGTACTACGTGAAGCATGTTAGGCTAGAACTACTTGTTTCTTGTATTTTTGCACCCTATTTCTGAATGTCTTCTTGTTCTGGCTGCAGTATTTACTTTGGGACTACGGGACGGTATCACGGGAGATCCCCCTGCATATCTACTTTGGGACTACGGGACGGTATCCCCGGAGATCCCCCTGCACATTTACTTTGGGACTATGGGACGGTATCGCGGGAGATCCCCCTACATATTTACTTTGGGACTACAGGACGGTATCCCGGGAGTTCCCCCCGCATATTTACTTTGGGACTATGGGACGGTATCCAGGGAGATCCTTCGGATATTCATATGATGGACTACGAGACGGTATCCCGGGAGATCCACTGGACAGTTGTGAAAAGGACTACATGATGGTATCCTGGGAAAACCTCATTGTTACTATTGCTATTGAGCTGTATATATTATGTGCTTACTCTGTTCTTGTGTTTTTGTTATTGCTTTGTTTGACCAGTCTTATTCCACGGCTGTACTCATTATTACTGTCTGTTTTCATGCTGTAAATTCCTATTATATTGTTTGACCTCTGTAAAGCCCTGACCTTCCTCGTCACTACCCCGACCGAGGTTAGGCTTGGCACTTACGGAGTATCGCTGTGGTGTACTCATGACCCTTCTGCGCATGTTTTTCATGTGCAGATCCAGGTACCTCCACCCAGACGCACTATCCCCGAGGTTGAGAGATCTAGCAGAGACTTCGAGGTACATATGCCGCCTCCGCAGACCAGGAGTCTCTATCTTATTCCATCCTTAGTGGAAAGCTTTTCCTTCCTTTCAGTTGTTTAGACATTCTGGAGTTAGAGCAGTGTAGTATATTTCTGTTAGCCTGTGTTTTCCCGTGAGTTTTCGGGTTTTGGGGTGATATTGTAGACTTCCGAAATATTTAGTTTGGGGTTGTATATGCCAAGCAGCATTTATGTATACAGTTTTTCTTTAGTTGTTCAGTTTTAATTAATTATTTCCGCAAGTTGTGTCATTTTTCTGCATTGTTAGGCTTACCTAGTTATAGGGACTAGACGCCATCATGACGTATTCACGGAGGGCGAATTGGGGTCGTGACTAGCTGGTATCAGAGCTCTAGGTTCATAGGAGTCACGGAACACAGGCCGGTTTAATAGAGTCTCGCTGATCGGTACGAAGACGTCTATACTTATCTACGAGAGGCTATGTAACTGTTTAGGAAAAATCTTTACTACATTGATTTCCTTGTCGTGCAATATTTTTGACATCAATTCTAAACCTCTGTCTTCTATTCTCTCACATATGGTGAGGACACATGCTACTCGGGACGATCATGCACCCGTGCCCCCTACTGCAGCCGTCAGAGGCGGGGGCCGAGGTAGAGGCCGAGGACGCGCACGTTGTGCAGCGAGAGCACCTGCGCGAGCTACCGTCGAGGTACCACTAGCAGGTCCAGCCGAGGTTCAGGCACCTGACACACCTACTACCACTACTACTCCAGCCATTTAGGAGACGTTAGATCAGGTCATGTCTATGTACACCACTATGGCTCAGGCAGGGTTGTTTCCCCTTGCTGCAGCCACATCCCAGGCCGGGGGAGGAGCACAGACTCCCGCCGCCCGCACTCTTGAGCAGCGAGTGCCTGTGGAGCAGGTCCCAGAGATCATTCCTGCACCGCCCGTAGTGCCAGTTCAGCCCGAGGATGGGTTAGCTTATTAAGAGGACGAGCAGCGGAGACTTGAGAGGTTCAAGAAGTATGATCCTCCGGTATTTAGTGGGCTAGCATCAGACGATGCCTTGGAGTTTCTAGAGGAGTGTCACCGTATTCTTCACACTATGGGTATAGCCGGATCTAGTGGGGTTTCCTTTACTACCTTCCAGCTTCGTGGAGCCGCCTATGATTGGTGGCGCTCATATGAGTTAGACAGTCGAGACGAGGCTACTTCACTGACCTGGACCTAGTTCTCAGACATGTTCTTGAGAGAGTTTGTTCCTCAGAGCCTCAGGGACGCATGGCACGCAGAGTTTGAGCATTTGCGCCAGGGTGCTATGACAGTTTTAGAGTATGCTATCCGTTATACCAGATTGGCTATGCATGCACCGGCATTAGTTGCTACTATCCGCGAGAGGGTTCGCCGGTTCATTGAGGGTCTTATCCCACCCATCAGATTTAGCATGGCTCGAGATATGGAGATGTACATTCCTTATCATCAGGTAGTGAGCATTGCTAGGAGAATCGAGGGTATGCTTGCTAGGGAGCGAGAGGAGAGAGAGGCCAAGAGGTCTCGAGAGTCGGGCCACTACTCTAGTGCCCGTACCCCAGCAGCAGGTCGACATGGTAGGAGTTATATGGTCCGCCCAGTTCATTCAGCTCTTCCAGCAGCCAGTGGTGCCCCAGCTCCACCCAGGCCTCAGGAGCCTTACTATGCACCTCTAGTTTCTAGCGCGCCTTCGGCGCGGGCTGCCTTCAGGAGTCAGTCTAGCATACGTGGCCCTAGCTATTCACAGCCACCACATTCTTCCAGAGCTTGTTTTGAGTGTGGCGATACACGCCATCTGGTTAGGGACTGCCCCAGACATAGTAGGGGTGCATCTTCACAGATTTTTCCGCCACAGCATGCTCAACAGAGTTCTCAGGCCATGATCACAGCTCTAGCTGCTACCCAATCTGCCCAGAAAGCTAGGGGCAGAGGTCGAGGAGGTAGAGGTCGCCCTCGAGGGGGAGGCCAGGCCAGATATTATGCTATTCCTGCTCGTACCGAGGCTGTTGCCTCCGATTCTATCATTACAGGTATTATACTGGTTGGTCACAGAGATGCATCGGTTCTATTCGATCCAGGCTCTACGTATTCTTATATGTCTTCTTATTTTTCTCCGTATTTGGGTATAGCCCGAGATTCCTTGAGTTCTCATGTTTATGTTTCTATTCCTGTGGGGGATTCTCTTGTTGTGGACCGCGTTTATCGGTCGTATTTGGTTACTATTCGTGGTTTTGAGGCCAGTGCGGATTTATTGTTGCTCGATATGGTGGATTTTGATATTATCTTGGGCATGGACTGGTTGTCGCCCCATTATGCTATTCTTGATTGTCACGCCAAGACCGTGACGCTGGCTATGCCAGGTATTCCGCGTGTTGAGTGGAGTGGTACTTTATATCACACTCCCAGTAGAGTTATCTCTTTTCTTAGAGCTCAGCGTATGGTTGAGAAGGGGTGTGCCGCGTATTTATCTTATGTGAGAGATGTTAGTGTTGATACCCCATCTGTTGATTCAGTTCCAGTGGTACGGGATTATCCCGATGTGTTTCCAGCTGATCTTCCGGGCATGCCGCCCGATAGAGACATTGATTTTGTCATTGATCTATTGTCGGGCACTGAACCTATTTCCATTCCTCCATACCATATGGCCCCTCATGAGTTGAAGGATTTGAAGGATCAGTTACAAGAATTTCTTGATAAGGGTTTTATTCGACCCGGCGTTTCACCTTGGGGTGCTCCTGTCTTGTTTGTGAAGAAAAAAGATGGTTCTATGCGCATGTGTATTGATTATCGCCAGTTGAACAGGTTACGGTAAAGAACCGTTATCCCTTGCCTCATATTGATGATCTATTTGACCAGCTTCAGGGCGCACAGGTATTTTCGAAGATTGATTTGCGCTCGGGCTACCATCAGTTGAATATTCGGGAGCCGCATATTCTGAAGACTGCCTTCAGGACTCGGTATGGCCATTACGAGTTTCTAGTTATGTCATTTGGGCTGACAAATGCCCCAGCATCATTTATGCATTTGATGCACAGTGTGTTCAGGCCATACATCGACTCGTTCGTCATTGTTTTCATAGATGATATTCTTGTTTACTCCGGAGTGGGGAAGATCGTGTGCAGCACCCAAGGACTGTACTTCAGACCCTCAGAGAGAAGAAGTTGTATGCAAAGTTCTCAAAATGTGAGTTTTGGTTGAGTTCTATGGCATTCTTAGGCCACGTGGTATCGAGTGAGGGTATTCGAGTGGATCCGAAGAAGATAGAGGTCGTGCAGAGTTGGCCCAGGTCGTCCTTAGTTACGGAGATTCGCAGTTTTCGTGGCTTAGCAGGCTACTAGCGTCGTTTTATGGAAGGATTTTCATCGATTACAGCCCCTATGACCAGATTGACCAAGAATGGTGCTCCATTATTCAGTGGACAGAGGAGTGTGAGGCGAGCTTTCAGAAGCTCATGACAGCATTGACTACAGCCCCAATCTTAATATTGCCTACTGATTCGGGGTCTTATACATTTTATTTTGATGCCTCGCGAGTCGGCCTTACAGCGGTGTTGATGCAGGACGGTAGGGTGATTGCCTACGCGTCTAGACAGTTTAAGATACATGAGAAGAATTACCCTGTCCATGACCTTGAGTTAGGTGCCATTGTTCATGCCTAGAAGATCTGGCGTCATTATTTATATGGTGTTCCCTGTGAGATATTTATGGATCACAGGAGTTTGCAGCACATATTCAGGCAGAAGGATCTAAATTTGTGCCAGCGTAGATTGTTAGAGTTGCTAAAGGACTATGACATCACTATATTATACCACCCGGGGAAGGCCAGTGTGGTGGTCGACGCCTTGAGTCGCCAGGCGGAGAGTTTGGGGAGTTTGCCATACCTTCATGCAGCTGAGAGGAATCTAGCCTTAGATGTTTAGTCCTTAGCCAGTCAGTTCGTGAGATTGGATCTTTCTGAGCCTTGCCGGGTATTAGCTTGTGTGGTTTCTCGGTCTTCCTTATTCGATCATATCAGGGAGCGGCAGTACGATGATCCTCATTTACTTATCCTCAAGGACACGGTCCAGCACGGTGATGCCAGAGATGTGACCATTGGAGATGACGCGGTATTGAGGATGCAGGGTCGGATTTTTGTGCCCAATGTTGATGGGCTTTGGGAGTTGATTTTAGTTGAGGCCCACAGTTCGAGGTATTCTATCCATCCGGGTACCACGAAGATGTACTAGGATCTGAGACAACACTATTGGTGGCGAAGAATGAAGAAGGACATAGTAGAATTTGTAGCCAAATGTCTCAACTATCAGCAAGTCAAATCTGAGCATCAGAGACCGGGAGGGTTACTTTAGCAGATTGAGCTTCCAGGGTGGAAGTGGGAGCGGCTCACCATGGACTTTGTGGTGGGACTTCCTCGTACTTTGAGGAAGC
This sequence comes from Nicotiana knightiana, assembly GCA_005239525.1. Classification (NCBI taxonomy): domain Eukaryota; kingdom Viridiplantae; phylum Streptophyta; class Magnoliopsida; order Solanales; family Solanaceae; genus Nicotiana; species Nicotiana knightiana. The sequence continues at coordinate 36,587 of ML407176.1, read as the reverse complement.
ATGATGCCATTTGGGTGATTGTGGATCGGCTGACCAAATCAGCCCATTTCATTACGGTACTGACTACTTATTCATCGGAGCGGTTGGCGGAGATTTATATTCGGGAGATCGTTCGTCTACATGGTACTCCAGTTTCTATTATTTTAGACAGAGGTACTCAGTTTGCTTCACAGTCCTGGAGAGTCGTTCAGCAGGAGCTAGGTACCAGGGTGGATTTGAGCACAGCATTTCACCCCCAGACGGACGGACAGTCCGAGCGCACTATTTAGATTCTTGAGGATATTCTCCGTGCGTGTGTGATTGTGTTTGGGGGATCTTGGGATCAGTTCTTGCCATTGACAGAGATTGCTTACAACAACATTTATCAGTCCAGCATTCAGATGGCGCTGTATGAGGCTTTATATAGTAGGAGGTGTAGATCCTCGGTGGGTTGGTTCGAGCCGGGTGAGGCCAGGCTATTGGGCACAGAGTTGGTTCAGGATGCATTGGAGAAGGTCAAGGTGATTCAGGATAGACTCCGTACAGCCCAGTCCAGACAGAAGAGTTACGCGGACTGGAAGGTTTGTGATCTTTCATATATGGTCGGAGAGCGGGTTCTGCTTCGGGTTTCGCCTATGAAGGCCATTATGAGATCTGGGAAGAAAGGGAAGTTGAGTCCGAGGTTTATTAGCCCTTTTGAGATATTAAGGCGTGTTGGGGAGGCTGCTTATGAGCATGCCTTACCTCCCAGCTTGGCAGGAGTTCATCCGGTATTTCATGTTTCGATTCTCCGGAGGTATCACGGTGACCCGTCGCACGTGTTGGATTTCAGTTCAGTCCTGTTGGACAAGGACTTATCTTATGAGGAGGAGCCGGTAGCTATTCTAGACCGGCAGGTTCATCAGTTTAGATCCAAGAGTTTCCCTTCTGCTCGTGTTCAGTGGAGAGGTCAGCCTCCTGAGGCATCGACTTGGGAGTCCGAGTCCGATATGCACAGCCGTTACCCTCATCTATTCCCCGACTCAGGTACTTCCTTCTTCTGTCCGTTCGAGGACGAACAGTTGTTTTAGAGGTGGAGAATGTGACGACCCAAAGGGTCATCACTTGTGTTCTTACCCATTCCATGCTTCCGAGGCCTTGGAAACCTCATTTAGGTTGCCTCAATTTGCGTGCGCAGTCCGGGCGCGTAACCGGAAAGCTTAAATATGAAATTTGTGAAAAATGCTAAGTTTTGATATTAAAATGAATAAATTTACTTCGGTCAACATTTTGGGTAAACAGACCCGGACCCGTGATTTGAGGGTCCCAGAGGGTCCGTAGGAAAATATGGGACTTATGCGCATGCCCAGAATCGAATTCCGAGGTCCCAATCCCGAGAAATGAATTATTGAGTAAAATTGTTTTCTGAAAATGTTTAAGGAAATTAAAAATGAAATATGACTAGAAAGCGATGGTATCGGGCCCGTATTTTTGTTCCGATGCGCGCTACAGATCTTATATATGGTTTAAGTCCTTTCTGTAAAGTTTGGTCGAAAACGGACCTCGTGTGTCGTGTTTCGGACTTAAAATGGAAAATTTTGATGTTTTATGAAATTTTATAGAATCCATGGATTTTGAGGCTTAATTCGATGAATATGATGTTATTTTGGCGATTTTATCGCACGTGTAAGTTCATAGGATGTTTTTGAGGTAGTGTGTATATTTGGTTTGGAGCCCCGAGGGCTCGGGTGAGTTTTCGATTGGCCACAGATTGCATTTTTGAACTTGGAAATTTGCTGGTGCAACTGATCTGCAGTCTTCGCATCTGCGAAGCTAGCATCGCAAATGCGAGCTCGTAAATGCGAGCTATTCATCGCAAATGCGAAGGTTGGTCTGGGCAGGCCTGATCGCAAATGCGACCAAGGGGTTCGCAAATGCAAAGGTTGGTCTGGGTAGGCCTGATCGCAAATGCGAAGGTCGGTCTGGGCAAGCCTGATCGCAAATGCGACCAAGACGTCCGCAAATGTGAAGGGTGGTCGCAAATGCGACGTCTGCCATCGCAAACGCGAAAGCTGGGAATTTCTGAAGGGTTCGCAATTGCGAACCCCAGTTCGCAATTCCCATGCCAACCAGTGGCCTGCAATGCACTTAAGCCGAATATTGACTCCATTTTTCATATTTTCTCAAACTCAAACACACTTAGGCAATTTTTCCAAGAATAAGACTTCTTCCAAATCATTTGTAAGTGGGTTTTTACTCAATTCTTTCAATCATTAACACTAGTTAACATGTTTTCAACTTAAAATCAAAGATTTCCCTGGGTGAAATTGGGTGATATGGGTAGAACTTAGGTTTTTGCCAAAATTGAGGTTTGAGTGGGTGATTGACCTCCGATTAGAGAGATTTTTATATGGTTGGAGTCGTGAGAGTACGAGGGTCCGGATAATGTAAAATTTATTCGAATCCGAGATGCTGTCCTAAGGGGAGTTTTGGTCATTTTACCTAATTTCTTGTCGTAACTTTGAATTAAATAGTGGAATCAGTTGCTTGAGATGTTATTTACGATATGAAATTTATTAAAACAGATTTGGGACATTTGGAGTCGGATACTCGTGGAAAACGTGTGGTTTCGAGTTGAGTTTTAAGCTGGTTCGAGGTAAGTGGCTTTTCTAACCTTGTGTGGGGGACCTTTTCCCCTTAGGATGTGATATTTGGTAATTGAATGCCTTGTACGTGAGGTGACGAGCGCATACTTGTGCTAATTATTTAAAATCCGATTTTACTTTAAATATTTAAACTTAGTTTCTTTCTTACCTGCTTTATTCTACTTGCAATTATAGCCTATGTTAGTTTAGAAAAGCATGCCTAGTTGACTTGAATTGCCTATTTGCTTAAATTGCTTTAAATGTACTACGTCAAGCATGTTAGGCTAGAACTACTTGTTGCTTGTATTTTTGCACCCTATTTCTGAATGTCTTCTTGTTGTGGCTGCGCATTTACTTTGGGACTACGGGACGGTATCCCGGGAGATCCCCCTACATATTTACTTTGGGACTACGGGACGGTATCCCGGGAGATTTCCCTGCATGTTTACTTTGGGACTACGGGATGGTATCCCTGGAGATCCCCCTGCATATTTACTTAGGGACGGTATCCCGGGAGATCCCCCCGCAGATTTACTTTGGGACTACGGGACGGTATCTCGAGAGATCCTTCGGATATTCATATGATGGACTACGGGACAGTATCCCGGGAGATCCACTGGAAAGCTGAGAAAAGGACTACAGGACGGTGTCCTGGGAGATCCTCATTGTTGCTATTGTTATTGAGTTGTACATATTTCGTGCTTACTCTGTTCTTGTGTTTTTGTTATTGCTTTGTTTGACCTGTCTTATTTCACTGATGTACTTATTATTACTGTCTGTTTTCATGCTGTAAATTCCTATTATATTGTTTGACCTCAGTAGGGCCCTGACCTTCCTCGTCACTACCTGACCGAGGTTAGGCTTGGCACTTACTGAGTACTGATGTGGTGTACTCATGCCCCTTCTAACGCATGTTTTTCATGTGCAGATACATGTACCTCCACCCAGGCGCACTATCCCCGAGTTTAAGAGATATAGCAGAGACTTCGAGGTACATCTGCCGCGTCCGCAGACCAGGAGTCTCTATCTTATTCCAGCCTTAGTGGAAAGCTTTTCCTTCCTTTCAGTTGTTTATACATTGTGGAGTTAGAGCAGTGTAGTATATTTCTGTTAGCATGTGTTTTCCCGTGAGTTTCTGGGTTTTGGGGTGATATTGTAGACTTCCGAAATATTTAGTTTGGGGTTGTATATGCTAAACGACATTTATGTATACAGTTTTTCTATAGTTGTTCAATTTTAAATAATTATTTCCGCAAGTTGTGTCATTTTTCTGCATTGTTAGGCTTACCTAGTTATAGAGACTAGGTGCCATCACGACATGTTCACGGAGGGCGAACTGGGGTCGTGACACTTTCAAACTTTCGTCCAAATCCGAGCTCTCTATCTCAAGTTTTGATAAAAATGGCTAAACCCTCGTTTTTTAAATGTTACAGTCTGCCCAGGTGAAACCTTCTTCGTGAACACGGCCCTTCTCTTGCGTTCGCATTGAACAAATAATAACCGACCAGAAATTCCTCCTGCGCGAATAAGAGTGACCTCTCGCGAATGCGTAATTTTCACTGGCTTCTTGTTCGCAAACGGGACGCTTACTACGCGAACGCGTAGAACAAATGCCTTGGGATCCCTGCTGCCCTACTTCCTCTACGCGAAACCGATACCTTTCACACGTTCGCAGTGCACCCCTGAACATACTTTCGCGAACATGGCCTATACTTCACGAACGCGATGCACAATTCGTCTCCTGCCACCAGCTCTTCTTCGCGAATGCGGAACTCCCCACGCGGACGCGAAGAAGGAAACGAACAACTGGACACCCAATTTTTCATCAACTCTTACAAGTCAAAAACCAGTCCATTAACCATCTGGAATCCACCTTAGGCCCCCGGGACCTCAATCAAACATAACGACAAGTCCTAAAACATCATCCAAACATAGTCGAGCCCTCAAATCACCTCAAACAAGAACAAAAATACGAATCATACTCTAATTAAAACTTAATGAACGTTGAAACTTTAAAGTTCTACAAACGATGCCGAAACATATAAAATCATGTCTTATTGACCACACATTTATCACAAAATTCATATTCGACATTACGAACCTACTCAAAATTCCGGAATTGGAATCCGACCCTGATATCCAAATGCCCACTTCCGGTCAAGCTTCCCAAAAATTCAACTTCTGTCAATTCAAGCCTAATTAAGCTACAGACCTCTAATTCACAATCCGGACATGCTCCTAAGTCCAAAATCACCCAATAGATCTAACGGAACGGAAGAAACTCCATTCCAGAGTTGTCTTCACACAATTCCAACTACGGTCAAAATCCTAGAACTCAAGCCTCCGTTTTAGGGACTAAGTGTCCCAAATCACTCTGAAACCACAAACAAAGCCTCCCGGCAAGTCACATAAGCAGAAAAAAATACGGGGAATGTAGTAAATAGGGTATCGGGTTTAATACTCCCCAAACAACCCATCGGGTCGTTGCAATTTTTTCCATTGTTTTCCTTATATTTCGGAAAAATGATGTATTCATTATTTAAATTTACTCCCAGAAAGTGTTATGAGTTGTACTATCAGTTTTGGGATATTCTGTCATGTTGAGACTATTGGTTTATTTAAAAAATTTTGGTTCATGATTTATAGTTTTTTAGTAAGACGTGTTATAATTTTGGCATGTGTTAGGCTTACCAAGTTTTAGAGACTAGGTGCCATCACGACTCATTTGGAGGTATTTTTGGGTCATGACAATAATAGTCTTATATATGTTGAAATTGTAAGCCTGTAACTACTATCGGGTGGATTATGTTATTGGCACATGTACTGTCCATGCAGATATAATATGAAATGTAGGCACGAGGTGCCGGGGAAATATAACGATTTTTATTATTGGCACATGAGTTCTCTGTGAAGTTATGATAGAAATATGTACACGAGGTGCCGTGGAAATATGAAAATTGGGTGAGACCCGTATTTTATGATTATGAAATGAGGTGTCACATGGTGACTTTTATTTGAAAAAATTATATTCGAATGATATTGATTTGAAAGAATTATATTCGAAGGATATTTATTTGAAAGATGTATATTCGAAAGGTATTTATTTGAAAGAATTATATTCGAAAGATATTTATTTGAAAATATTATATTTGAAAGATAGTTATTTTAAAGAAGTATATTCGAAAGATATTTATTTGAAAAAGAAAAAAAACTTATATGTGAAAGATTTATATTTGAAGGACTTGATTACTTGGTTGTACTAGTGTTTCTTATTTGTTTGAGAAATAATTATGGTGTTCTTGTTGCCTTGCTGTTAAAATCACTGGTTGATTTTTATTTCTACCATTGCTAGTTGTTTTCTAGTACTATTGCATACTACTATATTGCACAGGTTATTGGACTAGTGAGTGTTTTGACTGTACCTCGTCACTACTCCACCGACGCTGGTCTTGATATTTTGTTGGGTACCGACTATGGTGTACTCATACTACACTTGTGCACATTTTTTTGCAGAGCCAGGTATTGGGGTATCGGAATCGGTCAGAGCTAGAGTGTGATCGCGAGGATTCAAGGTAGAGCTGCTTGGTCGTCGCAGTCCCTTGGAGTTTTTCCATTTTATTGTACTATCAAGTCTTGTTCGAACAATATTGTATATTCGATTATTGAGATCATTGCATGTATTCGGTTAGAGTTTGTGACTCTATAATATCGGTCTTGGGAGGTTGTTCTATTTGTTCCGCTTTTGGTTTAGACACTTGTATTAAATTATCAATTTCAAAAAAAAAAACTTGAAATGCAATTGTAGTCGGCTTACCTAGTCTTAGAGGCTAAGTGCCATCACGACACCGATGGTGAGATTTTGGGTTGTGACAATATTATTATAAAATTATAAATACAATATTAATATATCAAAATAGCCCTAAAATATGAAACACAAGAACTCATAGGAAAAGAACATAACTGCAATAACTAATTATTGGACTATAGTACCTTCTATGCTAATTTTTAACATTTGAGATTTTAAATTAATAACATTTTTTCTATTAAATTCTCATTAAAAATACGTAGGAAGGTTTAATAACATCAATTTCATAAGAATCCTTTATATTGGCAATACATTACCGCTACATAATGTCCAATACGAAGAAAAAATAAAAATAATATTAAATAGACTGCATAAAGACTTGAAATTGAGAAAAAAGTAGCCCCGCAATAATATATTTTATTTTGTATTTGAACTATTTTTCTACAAAAATAATATTTTTTAATCAATTTTTATACCCAATTATTAAATAATAACTAAAATAATATTTAAGAATATAAATGTCACAACCCAATTTCCCCTTTGGGTATCGTGATGGAACCTAGTATTAGGGGCTAGGTAAGTCTAACATCTACTGAATAACAACAATAATAAAGAAAATCTAACATACTCGATATAGAAATCTTTACAGAATTTACAATTTCTCAAAATCGGTAGTACAAGTCATAAGCTCTACAGAGTTAACTACAACTTTTAAATACAACCGTTTGAAAATAAGTAAAAATAGTGTGAATACAAAATACGAAGGTGACTCCGAAGCCTGCGAACGTGGCGACAGTTTTACTTTGAGTTTCCTCAGCAAGTATTCGCACAACTACTAACGATCGATACTTGTATCTATACAAAAATGTGCAGAAGTGTAGTATGAGCACATCACATCGGTACCCAGTAAATATCAAGACTAACCTCGGTAAAGTAGTGATGAGGACTAGTCAAGACACCCACTTGTCAAATAATTCGAACAAGCATAAGTATAGGAATAACAATGCATGATTCGTACATGGAAACTACGCAATATGTAACAATACAGTAATTACAATAAGAAAGGAAAAACGACAAGTACCAGCGGAATACCATAATAATAACACAGGAGATTGAGCGGAAAACACAGACTAAATCCGGAAGCACATATAAATCAGGGACAATTAATAACTCAGCAACTACGATAACTCTCACATCAGATTTTAGTCAACAACTTCATGATGTACGGAACATAGGGTGAATTACAACTCACAGGTTTCAAGACCTGAACCCTAACACTTGGCATCGTGCTCCCTTATCACACCTCATAATCATGCTGACAACTCACGTGCCAAATAAAGTCATTCTCACATAGAAAGAGAGTAAACAAGGGTGTGCATCTCTACTCAACAATATCAAGAAAACCTCTTATCCGATAAAGGGTGCTTAGCCACATGTATGCGTGTGCAAGTGTCCTAACATAGCTCATACCAGCTAGTAAGCATAAGGAAAAGAAGGGACAACACGTAGAATGTTTGCAGAACATGGGGATCTCTCGGAATACTGTTCCGTAGTCTCAAAGTAAATATCCAGGGGGATCTCCTGGAATATCGTTTCGTAGTCCCAAAGTAAATATGCAGAACAGGGGGATCTCCAGGAATACCGTTCCGTAGTCCCAAAGTAAATATGCAGAACATGGGGATCTCTCGGAATACTGTTCCGTAGTCCCAAAGTAAATATCCAGGGGGATCTCCTGGAATATCGTTTCGTAGTCCCAAAGTAAATATGCAGAACAGGGGGATCTCCAGGAATACTGTTCCGTAGTCCCAAAGTAAATATGCAGAACATGGGGATCTCCCGGAATACCGTTCCGTAGTCCCAAAGTAAATATACAAAATATGGGGATCTCCCTGAATACCACTCTATAGTCCCAAAGTAAATATGCAGAACAAGGGGATCTCCGTGAATACCGTTCCATTGTCCCAAAGTAAATATGCAGATTAGGGGGATCTCCCGGAATACCATTCCTTAGTCCCAAAGTAAATATGCAGTGCAACCAACATAGATAACAGTATAACCCATTAACAAGGAATAACCACAGTAAAATATGCTAGGCGTAAAGAGAACAACTCAACAAGGGAAAGCTAAAATGTAGCAATGATTCCACAATATTCAGGTCAACATTAAGGAAACCAACACGAGTCAAATAGTTCCAAATAAAGGCAAGTCAACTAAGATATAGGTTATCTAAACTCCTTTTTAGGTTGAGCAATTACGAAGGATATTCAACAATTCAATTAGGATAAGCAGCAGAAGATAACCATAACTCCAATTAAGGTTGAACGATTATAGGATGAGCTAATAATAATTTGAATTAAAGATAAGCAGTTATGAAAAGATAGTATGGCGATGGAAAGGGTAAAATCTTCAGGTAAGTCAAATAAACAATAAGAGTGAATCCTAAAGCAATTGACTCTAATTAAAGCATGTATAGGTGAAACTGGTAAATAGGAACTCAAACGTATCAAGAACAATTACATACCGAGTGAATATAAGGACCTAAGAATCCTAAAAGGATAACTTTCAACAAATAAGTCAGAGCACGCACTCGTCACCTAGAAGACTCTAATCCTAAGGGGTAGTTCCCCCACACAAGGTTAGGCAAGATACTTACCTCAAAGAGAGAAACATGTACTCTAAAATTGAACTTCTCGACTGAAAAGACCTTCGGATGGCTCAAATCCAACCAAAATAAATTCAAAACACAAATATAATGTATAAGAAACTATTCAGGATCATAAAGTCTCAATCTTTAATAAATCTAAAAATCGACCCAAAAGTCGACCCCCGGGCCCGCACCTCGGAACCCGAAATTTTTTACAAAATCTAAACACCCATACCAATATGAATTCAACCATACAAATAATATCAAATTCCAATACCATTTCATACATCAAATCGTGATTTTTCATTTAGAAAATTTTCTTCAAAAACCAATATTTTCCCCAACTCGAAACACAATTTAAATGATAAAAATAAAGATAAAATCATGGAATATATTAAATACTAGGTGAAGATCACTTACCCAATCTAATTTCTTGAAAAACCCACCAAGAATCACTCAAAACCAAGCTCTACAAGTCAAAATATGGTGAAAATGGCCTAATCCTCGATTTGAAAAACTTATATTCTGCCCAGATGACTATGCATCGCGAATGCGGAGATTGGATTGCAATTGTGGAGAAGAAACTTGAGGCTGCCAAGAAAGACCCTTCACGAACGCGAGTGAAGAGACGTGAAAGCGAACAATGGATAGGAGCTTACGCAAACGCGGGGCAACCGATGCGAACGCGATGAAGAAAAATGCGGCATATCAACAGAACACTACGCTATCACGGCTGGAGCCATGCAATCGCACTAGACACTAGAAACCAGCAATCCAAAAATAGATGAAATTCGCCCGAAACCCATCCGAAACACACTCGAAGCCCCTGGGACCCCGTCTAAACACACACAAAAATTCTATAACCCTACACGAACTCGCTCTAAAATCACTTCAAACATTAACGAAACTACGAATCGTACCATGAATCGAACTTATGAACTTTCAAATCTTCCAATTTCTAAATCTCGTGCCGAAACCAATCAAACCAACCCGGAACGACGCCAAATTTTGCAAAAAAGTCTCAAAAGACATAACAGAGATGTTCCAACTCTCGGAATTGCATTCTGACCCCGATATCAAAAAAGTCAACTATGGGCTAAACTTCTCCATTTTTCAAATTTCAAATATTTCCAACTTTCCCCGAATTACCTCAAATTACTCCACGGACCTCCAAATCTAAATCTGGATGAACGCCTAAGTCAAAAATTACCATACGAAGCTGCTGACATCATTTCAGAGGACAAAAGTAAAATTCCGGTCAAATTCCCACCGCTTAAGCTTCCAAAACTAGAATCCTTCTTCCAATTTGACTCTGAATCATCTGATAACTGAATTCAATCACTCACGCAAGTTGATACACATAATATGAAGCTGTACAAGACCTTACGCCACTGAACAAAGCTTAAACTCTCAAAATGATCGGTCGCGTCTGTAACGACCCGACTGATCGTTCTGTGAGATTAGCCTCGTTTCCCTTGTTTCAAATTTGTTATGTTCTAGTTAACCTAATTATGATGTGCTGGGTCAGTTGGTTCGGGTTTGGAGTGGTTGTGGTGAGAACTGCGACACTTAGTCTTTTAAATTGGCTTAATAGTTGAAAAGGTCAACTGGGAATTGACTTATTGGTAAACGACCTCGGAATGTAGATTTTATGGATCGGATAGCTTCGTTAGGTGATTTGGGACTCAGGAGTGTGTTCGGAATGTGGTTTTGATGTCCGGAGTAGAATTAGACTTGAATTGGCGAAATTGGATTTTTGGAAATTTCCGCCCGGTAGCGAAAAATAGGCTATCAGGGTCAGAATGAAATTCCGGGAGTGAGATCAGGCTCGTGGTGTCATTTTGGATGTGTGTGCAAAATTTCAGGTCAATCTGACGTGTTTTGGGTGGTTTCAGATCATTGGCGAAATTTAGAAATCTCAAAGTTCATAGGCTTGAATCCGATGTGATCTTGGTGTTTTAGCATTGCTTTGGGTGTTTCAAAGGCTCGACTAAGTTTGAATGGTGTTATGGGTGTTTTTGGAACATTTGGTTGAGGTCCCGAGGGCCTCTAGTATGTATCGGGTGGTTAACGGACAAAGTTTGAATGTTGGAAAGTTGTAGATTTTTGCTGGTGTTCAGGTCTGGTTTTCTTCTATGTGATCGCAAGGGTATGTATGCGATCGCATAGGCTTATTCTGAGGCAACATGATTTTTTTCTATGCGACCGTGTTTGGAAGATGGAGATCGCGTGGGGATAATGGGGTGTGTGTTGTGCGATCACGTCTGGTTGCTATGCGAACGCGTATGGAGTGAGGCTCGTGGGGGAGCTGTGTAATTTTTCTGTGCGAACGCGTGGGCCAGGGGAGAGATCGTGTAAGGTAAATTGGGGTACTGCTTCACGAACGCCTGATATTTCACACGAACGCACTAAGGAAAATATAAAGGTGCTGGGCAGTGTATTTAAAAGGCCATATTCGCGACCTTTAGCCATTTTTCACCACTTTTGGGCGGATTTGAAGCTTTTGAGGGAGCTTAAAGAGGGAATCAAATGGGAAACGCTTGGAGGTAAGATTCTTGACTTCATAACTCGATTCTATGTTGATTTCTAAGTGATTAGACCTGAAATTTGGTGGGATTTAAACCCAAAATTAGGGAGGTTAGGGCATGAGTAATTGAATGGTAAATTATGGTCCGATTGTGATGTTCTTGGTATGTATAGACTCGGGAAAGGATAAGGATTCTTGTGATGTTATTTTTATAGAATCCCGTGACGTGGGCTCAGGGTCGGGTTTGGCCAATGTCGGGAATTTTGGTTAAATTTGATAATTTTCGAGTGGGCTTTGTTCCTTTAGCTTATATTGATGATATTAATCTGGTTTTGGTTAGATTTGGAGCAATCGGGAGCCGATTTGAGAGGCAATACCATCGCGGATTAGTATTTCGGCCAGTTTGAGGTAAGTAATGACTGTAAATCCTGTCCTGAGGGTATGTACCCCGGACTTAGTATTTTCTAACTATTTTTGGAGTGGCGAACATGCTAGATGATGAGTGTGTGGCGTGCAATGATAGGGGATTCCAAATCATATGATATTTCATGTTTTAAAGATTATTACCATGTTTTGGGCGGAATGCCGCATTTGGGCGTCGTGCCATGCATTTGGACCCCTTGGGGCTTTTACTGTTATTCCTCACTATGTTGACTTATGATTTATACTCAGCCATATTATGTATAACTGATTTCGAAAATCAGTCTTATTTACACTAGTTTGAGATATAAAATGATATTTTGGGTCGAGTACACCATTTTACTGATAGCCCGAGTGGCTTTTTGAGAGATTTCTGACTGAGTGTGGCCGAGGGCCTATGTTGTGGCGTTGCTATGGGATTGGGTTGCATGCCGCAACATGTTACATTGTCTATGATATGTGAGAGGCCGAGAGCCTGAGGGATTCTGCCGCGAGATGGCTTGATATTAGCGCTTGGGTTGTAGGAGCCCCTCCGGAGTCTGTACACACCCCAGTGAGCGCAGGTACCTACTGAGTGCGGGTGTCGAGTGACGAGTGATTGGGAGGCATGGGTGACTGTGAGGTTGCCCGACGGGCTAATACAGAGTGATGGTGAGGCATGCTGAGTGACTGATTCTTAAGGATGTTGTGCCCGAGGGGAGATTTATGAAATATGTTTTTGCCCGAGAGGCTATCTATGATTTCTATCATTTCTATATTAAATAACCTTGATTTCTATGGAATTTTTGAGAAGACACATTTCAATGATATTTTACTGAGATTGATTATTTTTATGTTGTAAGGCATCGTATTTGTGTTTTCTGAAAGAAGGAATCCATTCTCTATGTATTTTATGACTGCTTTTACGTGTTTCGTTGCCTTAGACATTATTTACTTTCATTACTGCTGAGTTGGCATACTCACATTACTCCCTGCACCCCTGTGTGCAGATACCGGTACTGGTACCGAGCGCTAGTTTTCTTCATTCTTGTGAAGCCGGAGTTGGGATTTCGAGGTAGCTTTTTAGCATCCACAACTTTCTCTTTTCCCTTTTTATGTTTTGTATTTAGCTCCTCGTTCCAAGACTCGATGTATTATGACAGTAGATTTATTTTGTACTACTCGTAGATGCTCATGACGTGTTGACTACAGGTTTTGGGGGTAGTAGTTAGACTATTTATTTCGTTGGGTTTTTCTTAAAATTTAAAACCTTAAAATGCTCATGAAATGTTGGAAACAAATTTTGAAAAATATGAAAATATTATGTCAATATGTGATTTTTGGCTAGCCTAGTTCCATGATAGGCACCATCGCAGCCGGCTTAGGATTTGGGGTCATGACAAGTTGGTATCAGAGCCTAGGTTACATATGACTCATTGGTCATGAGCAGGTTTAGTAGAGTTTTGCGGATCAGTATGGAGACGTATGTACTTATCTTCGAGAGGTTGTAGAACCCTTAGGAAAATCTCACATTCTTGAATTAATTCGTGCAAATCTGTTGATTCCTGAAACAAAAATTCTATTGTTTTCCTTCTCTCACATATGATGAGGACTCGCGCTACCGATCAGGCTCACCAAACACCAGCTAGACCAGCAAGAGGGTGAGGCCGCGGTCGAGGCCGTGGCAGAGGGAGGGGTGTGGCTCGCGAAGTAGCCGGGGTAGTACCCGTGGATCCACCTAGTATTCAGGATCAGGTTGCCATCGCAGATATTGTAGTGGGGCAGGCTCAGGCACTGGTAGTGCCTATTGTTGTTCCGGGTCTTCAGGAGACCCTAGCTCAGATTTTGACTGTATGCACCAGCCTTGCTTAGGCAGTCGCTGTATCTACTACTGCTGCTACTTCTCAGGCCGGGGGAGGCACTCAAACTCCAGCTGCCCGGACACCTGAGCAGGTTACTCAGGGCCTTCAGACACCGGGGGCAATTCCAGCCCAGCCGGTTGTCCCAAATCAGGATTTCATGGTTCCAGCTATGCCAAATGAGGAGCAGCGCATGCTGGAGAGATTCAGTAGACTTCAGCCTCTGACATTCAATGGTGATGAGGGCGAGGATGCCCAGGGTTTTCTGGACAAGTGTCATAGGATGCTTCGTACTGCAGGGATACTAGAGAATTGTGGGGGTCTTGTTTGCTACTTTTCAGTTTTCTTGGGATGCTTTTACTTGGTAGGAGCCTTATGAGAGGCGTAGGCCCGTTGGTGCAACACCCCTCGCCTGGCAGTAGTTCTCCACTATCTTCTTGGAGAAGTATGTTCCTTAGTCTATAGGGAGGAGTACCGCAGGCAGTTTGAGTAGCTGCCTCAGGGGGAGTTATCAGTGACGCAGTATGAGATGCGGTTTTCAGAGTTGGCTCGTCATGCCACTAAGTTGGTCCCTACTAATAGGTAGAGGATTATGAGGTTCGTGGATGGCCTCACTTATCAGCTCCGCATTTTGATGACTAGGGAGAGGGTATCAGGTGCTACCTTCGAGCAGGTTGTTGATATTGCCCGAGATATTGAGTCAGTTCGCCACTAGGAACGAGAGGAGAGGGAGGCCAAGAGACCTCGTGGATCTGGTAGTTCTACTGGTGCTCCTTCTAGTGGTGCTCCTTCCAGAGAATAGTTTCAGCCAGTCCGCCCAACCTATAGTGGTGCATCTCCGGGGCATGGTCCCCACAGTTCTCAGCTGGGCCATTCTTCATTCAGTGCCCTTCCAGCCAAGAGTGCATCTCGCGCACCATCAGCTTAGGGTTCCTCTATGCATGGTTCTTCTAGTGGCCATTCTGGTGCTAGGGACTTATTTCAGTTCCCGTCTCCAGCTCCAGAGAGTTGTTTCGAGTGCGCAGAGTTTGGGCCCATGTGGAGGCAGTGTCCCTGTTGTTTTGGTGGTTCTTCTCAGTAGAGGGGCCAGCCCTCGACTTCGGCTCCAGTTACTTCACCACCCTCCCAGACAACTAGGGGTGGGGGTCAGACCGCCAGGGGTCGCCCTAGAGAGGGAGGTCGTGCAGGTGGTGGCCGAGCTCATATCTATGCACTTCCAGCCAGACCAGATGCTATGGCCTACGATGCAGTAATCACAGGTATTGTCTTAGTCTGTCTCCGAGATGTTTTGGTCTTATTTGACCCTGGTTCTACGTATTCCTATGTTTCATCATATTTTTCCCATTTTCTGCATATGCCCCATGAGTCTCTAGTTGCATCGGTTCATGTGTCGACTCCGGTGGGCGATACTGTTATTGTGGACCGTGTACATCGATTATGTGTGATATTTATTGGGGGTCTAGAGACCCAAGTGGACCTATTATTACTCAACATGGTTGATTTTGATATGATATTAGGCATGGATTGGCTATCTCCATGTCATGCTGTTCTTGATTGTCACGCTAAGACCGTGACCTTGGCTATGCCTGGAGTTTCGAGGGTCGAGTGGAGAGGTTCTTTTGAGTATGTGCCTAGCATGGTGATTTCTTACCTGAAGGCTCATCGTATGGTTGAAAATGGGTGTTTTCCGAACGTGTTTCCTGCAAACCTGCCAGGCATGCCACCTGATAGGGACATTGATTTTGGAATTGACCTGGTGCTAGACACTCAGCCTATTTCTATTTCACCTTATCGTATGACAACGGTGGAGTTGAATGAATTAAATGAGCAGCTTCATGAACTCCAAGATAAGGGGTGCATTCGGCCTAGTGTGTCACCTTGGGGTGCACCGGTGTTATTTGTGAAGAAGAAGGATGGTTCCATGAGAATGTGTATTGACTACAGGCAGCTGAACGAGATTACAGTCAAGAATAAATATCTTTTGCCTCGTATTGAGGATTTGTTTGACCAGCTTCAGGGAGCCAGGGTGTTCTATAAGATTGACTTGAGATCCGGGTATCATCAGCTGAAGATTCGGGATTCTAATATTCCCAAGACAACTTTTAGGACTTGTTATAGTCACTATGAGTTTATGGTAATGTCTTTTGGGCTGACCAATGCCCCAGCAGCGTTCATGCATTTGATGAACAACGTGTTTCAGTTGTATCTGGATTCCTTTGTAATTATGTTCGTTGATGACATCCTGGTGTACTCGCGTAGCCAGGAGGAGCACGCTCAGCATTTGAGGGTGGTTTTACAGAGATTGAGGGAGGAGAAACTTTATGCAAAGTTCTCCAAGTGTGAGTTTTGTCTTGGCTCTATAGATTTCTTGGGGCACGTGTTGTCCAGTGAGGGTATTCAGGTATTACCGTCGCTTTGTGGAGGGATTTTATTCTATTGCTTCGCCCATGACCAAATTTACCCAGAAGGGTGCTTCGTTCAGGTCGTCGGACGAGTGTGAGGAGAGCTTTCAGAAGCTCAAGTTTGTAATGACCTCAGCTTCAGTGTTAGTATTGCCATCAACTTCAGGTTCTTATACCGTATATTGTGATGCCTCGAGGATAGGCATCAGTTGTGTTTTGATGCAGGAGGGTAGGGTGATTGCCTACGCCTCGCGCCAGTTGAAGACTCATGAGAAGAACTACCCGGTGCATGATCTCGAGCTAGCAGCCATTGTTCACGCCTTGAAGATTTGGTGTCATTATTTGTATGGGGTGCATTTTGAGGTTTTCACTGATCACGGTAGTCTGCAACATCAGTTTAAGCAGGAGGATCTGAATTTGCGTCAGACGAGATGGTTGGAGCTTCTCGAGGACTATGATATCACTATCATATACAATCCGGGGAAGGGCAATGTGGTGGCCGATTCCTTGAATCACAGAGCAGAGAGTTTGGGGTGTCTAGAATATCTTCCAGCAGCAGAGCGACCTTTAGCACTTGATGTTCATGATTTAGAAGGTCAGTTGTTGAGATTGGATCTATCAGAGTCCCCACGAGTATTGGCTTGTGTAGCCTCTAGGTATTCTCTTTATGGTCAGATTAGAGCATGCCAATATGATGATCCACACTTGCTCGTTCTTAGGGACAGGGTCCGTCGAGGTGATTCCAAGTAAGTGGTTATTGGTGATGATGGGGTCATGAGGATACAGGGCCAGAGTTGTTTTCCTAATGTGGATGGGCTCCGAGAGTTGATTCTAGCAGAGGCCCGTAGTTCGCGGTAGTCCATCCATCCGGGTGCCGCGAAGATGTATCAGGATTCGACCAACATTATTGCTGCAGGCGGATGAAGAGGGATATTTTTGGGTTCGTGGCTCGGTGTCTTAACTGTCAACAGGTTAAGTATGAGCACCAGATGTAACGACCCGACCGGTCGTTTTGAGCTCTAGTGCGTTGTTCAGCAGTTTGAGGCCGTGAGCAGCTCCATTTCAGGTATTATGAATTTTAGGTGTGGTTAGAATTGAATTTGGGGAAGTTTAGAGTTGAATTGGAAAAAAATTCTCATTTCAGAAGCCTTAAGTTGGAGAAATGGACTAATATTGGAATCTTGAGTAAACGACCTCCGAATCAGGATTTGAAGGTTCCAACAAGTTCGTATGATGATTTCAAACTTGGGCGTATGTCCGGATCGGGTTTTGGATAGCCTGGGAGCGTTTTGGCGTATATGATGGAAGATAGCATTTTAGAATAATTTCATAAATTTGGGCTTAAAGTGCATTTTAGTGATGCTGGTATCCATTTTGGATTTCAAGCCTAGTAATAAATTCGTATGGTGATTCCGGAGTCGGGAGCGCGATCGGAAGTGAATTCGGATGTTCGGAAGTAATTTGGCTAAAGATATAAATTTAAAGGTTTTAAAGAAATCCGACCGAAAGTGGAAATTTTGATATCGAGGTCAGAATGCGATTCCGGAAGTTGGATCAGGTCCATAATGTCGCATATGACTTGTGTGCAAAATTTGAGGTCCATCGGACGTGATTTGATAGGTTTCGGCATCGGATGTAGAAGTTGGAAATTTCTAAGTTCATAAAGTTGGGATCTGGGTGCGATTCGTGGTTTCTATATTGTTTGGTGTGATTTGAGGCCTCGATCAAGTCCGCATTATGTTTTGGAACAGGTTGTATTATTGGATGGGGTCCGAGGGGCCTCGGATGGATTCCGGGTGGTTAACGGTTCAAGTTGAGAGTTTGAAGAAGGCTGGAATTTGTTGTCATCTGGTGTGACCGCACCTGTGAGGATTTGGCCACAGGTGCGGCTATGGCACAGCAGGTGCGAAGAATTGATGGTCCGACTGGGAGCGCAGGTGCAATGGTATTTCTGCACCTGCGAGGTCGCAGATGCGGGTTATGGGGCGCAGGTGTGAAGTTTGCTCGAGCTGAGGAAAGCCACAGGTACCGAGGTTTGGTCGCACCTGTGGAATCGCAGGTGCGAAAAATGGCCTGGGCAGAATGTTTTAATGTCGAGAATTGTTGGCCATTTCTTTATTTCTTCTTTGGTTTGGTCGATCTTGGAGGAGCTTCAAGAGAGGGTTTCCGTAAGGAATCACAAGGTAAGTAATTCCTCCTGTTTTTAAGTTAAATACAAGATTATATGCATGTATTAGACATGGAAATTAGTAGGAGAATTGGGATTTTTGAGGAAAGACGTAAAAATGGTAATTTGGATTTCCAGCCACGAATTTGAGAATGGAATTTAGAGTAAATTGTATATTTGAACTAGTGGAGCTATGGGTAGAATATATCTTCGAGAATTTTTGGATTCTTGGCACGTGGACTCGAGGGCATTTTGGTCACACGGAGAGGAGTTGGAAAATTATATAATTTGGAATTGTTGCAAATATTAGAGTATATTTTCATTGGTTTGTCGTTGTTTGGATAGTTTCGGAGCATTGTGCAATGTTTGGAGTCATCGGAAGGGCTTGGAGGTCGGTTATGGAATTTCGGAGGGAGGTAAGTTTCCTTTCTAAATTTGTGAGGGGGAATTGTCCCCCTAGGTGAACTAAGTTAGTATGTGTTATTATCTACGGGGCTACGTACGCATGAGGTGACGAGAGTCCATGCGTAGGTACTATTATGTCATGTCCGGGTAATCTTGGACCCACTAGCATGCCTTATGTGTTGTATCCGTGATCCTGCCTGTATTACTTGACTGCTAATATAATCGAAATCGTAATTTAATGTCCAAAGAAGACTAGAGTTCATTTTCTTAATCAGTTGGAAAGATAATTGTTTTCCTCAGTGGATAATGCATACCTGATAAGGTGATATTATTGAATATTATTAAACTTGGCAAATAAATTTCGAGAAAGGATTTAAATACTATTTTTTGGTTTTAAAAGAGAAATCTGTCATTTACTTGAGTATTTGTTTTCCCGACGTATTCGGGGTGGACTGTTGATTGTGCCTGACTGCATGTGACCGCTTCGCAATTTACATGCCGCAAGCGGAGTGTTATTTCCCCCACTCTCATGGGAGCGGGCCGTATGCCACGACAGATTGAAAGATGCACTAATGGTTCGGGCCGTTCGACCCTCGACAGTGCATAGATATGATTATTTTATTGAAAGATGCACTTATTGTTCGAGCCGTTCGACCCTCAGCAGTGCATAGACATGACTATTATATTGAGAGGTGCACTTATGATACGGGTCGTTCGATCCTCGGCAGTGTACAGAGATGATTATTATGACGGCTCAGGCCGGTTGTCCTTATCCTGTATGCACATGCTAAATTGTTAAATGTTTTTTCATGGATTTTTAAAAGTGATATGATATTTGGGGGAAAATAAAGAGGAAATTATTTATTTAAGATATTTAGGGGAAAATGAGGCAGTGGTGACTCTTTGTTTAGTTCCAGTATTTACTTGGATTTCAGTGCCTTATATATATTGCTGCTTTTCTACCATTACATGCCTACCGTGTTCATCATATGTTATTAATTAATTTGCTGGCCCTTAGTTAGTGTCTAATTCGACCTCTCGTCACTACCTCTCCNCTAATTGACTATAATTGGTGTCATCTAGCCTTATAGTTGAGTAGCCGTAGTTGGAACATCTATTCATTGGAGTCAAGCATGCCCGTGAGTCTTACATTGTGATTTATATGACTATTTCCTTAAGTGCTACTTAGGTCTAGTTGTTAGACATTTATTTCATTGGCATTTCGTTGATGTTGCCTATTACTGGGCCTTTGTTGTNGTGATGATTGTATAAATTCTTAGAAATTGCTCATGTACTTGTGACACTGGGTTCTGGGATGTGTTGGGATATAATTACTAAAATGGAATATTCATACTATTGTTTTTACTCGACAAGATTTTATTTAGTTAATATGTAATAAACTGAAAGGAAATCCTTTTTTCATAAATGTTAAAATAGGAATTTTTTTCAATTAATTAATGATTAGCTTGCCTGACAATGATGTCCGGCGCCATCACGACCTTATGGATTTTGGGTCGTGACAACATGGTATCAGAGCTCTAGGTTCCCCTAGGTCTCAGGAGTCATGAGCAAGTCTAGTAGAGTCTTGCGGATCGGTACGAAAACGTCTGTACTTATCTTCGAGAGGCTATAGGGCTGTTAGGAGTACTTCCCTTCGTGATTCCTCATCGTGCAATTCGATTCCTTTGAGGCTTATGCCTATGTTCATTCCTACTCAATCTTACGCGTCGCGAAGCGCTATCTATGAATCAAGAAATTTAAGGAATTAAAATGGTTCTACGGATGTAATTCGAGATGTTTCCATGTGTAATTGGTTGGGGCTATTGTTATGGCCCTGCAAAAGAATAATATGTTGTTTCAGCTCAGTAGCTGTGTTTATGAGAGCCTTAAGGCTATGCTCAGGTAGTGATGATGCTTGTGATTGTTTATCGCGCGATGTTAGTATGATCATAGAATGATTGCCCGTATGTTGGGGACGATGAATGGTTTGAAGGGAGGTCTTCTCAGAGTGTGATTTCGAGATTTCAGTATTTTAGTTCCAGCAGAGGAAAGGCATTTGGGTTATGAATGGTCTGGTTGGGGTTGATAAAGTAGTAAGACTTGGTGTCTTCAAGTGAGGTGGGATATGCACCTGTAACGTGAAGTCACTGTCATTGATCGAATGAAATGTGTTAAGTTTGTCGGTGTTATGGTATCTTCGGTAGCATGAGGTTAAAGTATTGAGAAGAAGTATTGAAGAATGCGGTTGGCAGAGACCGTGAGGTGCGGTGTTTCAGTACCGGATAAGTGTTGATAATGAAGGCAGCTAGAGAAAGATGTGCTTCTGAGAGCTTGAAGTTGTTGTGATCTGCTGGTTTGGGAGCTACAGAGAATGATCCTTAAGTGAGGCTAGGCGGTGGTTCCATTTCTAGGAGACCAGGTGTAAGAAGAGAAAGTCGAGCAGTCACAAAGTAGGGGAGCGGCAGCATAGCTTGGAATTTGAAGATATTGTCGCGCATTTAATGGATGTCCATGAAGAGCGGACGGACTAGTAAAGTTGGTAAATGAAGCAGGTCGTAGGATGGGGTATTGAAGTCGTAGAGAGCGTGCATTTCAGCGTCGTTGGAAGGTGTTAGCGGGTGATTTCCACATGTGGTTTATCTCCTGTGAATAGGTTAGCGGTGGCATGGTTGGCAAGTCTCTGTGAGGTGTTCTAGTGGCTATTCGGTAAGAGGTAGAATGTGTGAATGATGCTAGAAAATTGAGTATTTAGGGAGTTCTAACAAGAGAATTTTGAAGAGTTGAACGGATTTGTTGAGCAGGATCAAGTTAACAAAGGAGAAAGGATCTCTGTAGGGTCTAAAATGGTGCACGGAGTAGCTTCAGGCTAAGTGGGGGAGTCCCACCATCTGCAGTTGGGTTGCAGTATTGTGTTATCATAGCGTTGCGGATTGTCGGCGTGTTGGCAAGTTATTACAGCTAAGGGAAAGGAGTAAAATGGTGATTGTGCGTGGAATTTGATGAATGTGTGCAAAAGTTGGCCCTGTCAGGCAAAAGTTGGCCCTGTCAGGCAACTCCAAGGCATAGGTGAGTTGTCAGGGTAGTGGCTCATTCATGTGTTTCATTGAAAGGGGTGTTCATGTTCTAGGAGAGCCTTGGAGTTGATTGTATTCGGGACCAGTCAGAGTGGATGACTCTCAATAACGGTCCTGGTGAATTCAAAAGTTATGAAGGCGGAGTTTAAGGGTTTCAGGCAGCAGTATGATTGATATTCGAGCTTTTGCAGAGTAATTTCTGTGAAAAATGAAGATGGTTTGAATATTCTATGATATGTTTCAGCATGCAAGATAGTATTGGAGGAGTGACAGAAATAAACTCCAGATTCTAAAAACATTTTCAGGAGGGTGTGGGATGGGTTGCGGGATTTAGGCAGCATAGTCTCGTGAATCAAGGTCCCTCGGGATGAGTGAGGGTTGAGTTTTCTATAAGTTGAAGGAAATTGCTATTATTCCTGAGGCAATTGAAGATGATTAAAAGAAGATAGATTGATTAGCCATGGTTGAAATGGCACAGTTGCGGCAGTGATCAGTTCCTTTGATGTGATTAAGTTATACATGTGGTTTGTGCCGGTGTGTGCGGGGCTTGTCGTCCGCCATAATGGATTCCATGTGGGAGCATTTGAGTGCTATAGCATGTCAGGTATAGGCAGATCCCGGAAGGGTTATGGTGGTATAGACTACTAGTTAAGGATTTGCATGTTGGGTGATTGTGGGAATTCACTCGTGTGTTGAGATGGTACTCTTGATTTGAGTTAAGTAAAAGGTTTTTATATGATGAAGTGTTCACCCTATTGGTGGTTCGGAAGTTGTGATGGAATTCTTGCGCTACCTCATATTGGCATGTTAGGTGCGGTAAACAGTATGTAACTTGGACTGAGAATCGAGAATGCAATTCGGTGTTGACGGGGATGTCATGAGCTCGGATGAGCAAGAATAAGGGATTTGAAAGTTCAGAGTAAGCTAGTGTTATCTTCAGGGTCACCTGAGATTGATATTCGGTGGAAGAGGCTTTGTACCTTGGTTATGGGTACTTGATTTGTCTTACACCGTAGTATGGCCAGTGGTGGATGTGCAGACTTATTTCCTTGTTTGGAAGGTCGTGGAAGCATTACCGCGAAAAGATTGTATAAGTGTGAGATGTAGTCACTTGATGGATTGAAGATTTGGACTGAGTATAAGAAATGCAATATTGTTTATTTGAGAATTTAAGCCTGGAGGGCGTTCTGTTAAGTTGATTGTGGATTATGGGGTGTTTTTCCCGGTGATGATGGTTGTTCTTGCGTATTATGAGAGGAAGTGGGTTAATGTGGACCCGGGTGAGGCTATTAGCCTAGTTTGGTGAGAGCAAGGTAGATTCGATATTTTTGGATGGATTTAATATGATTATGGGCTTTATGTAAGGCATATATGAATCATTTCAGTATAGCGCTCCTCAAGGAGGGGTGTTGGGATATCAGGTGTTGTCCCGTCTTCGTCAAATTCAAGTAATATTGATTTTGCCGTGTGAGTTGTGAAACAGCTTGATAATTTCGTATGTATTGAGATCCTGCGTAGTAGTGATATTATGTGTGCAGGATAGCTCTTGAGATCCAGCGTGTGTGTGTATATATATATATCACACCTCAGTCGTGCTTGAGTTTTGCACTTATCAGTCTCCACAGGATGGTATTATGCACTTAGCGTGCTTGTGACCGATATTCAATCATTTGTAATAGTGATCAAATCAGCTCCGTGTATATCTTCTTATGTAAATTTTATGTGTGGATCGGGTGGCACGTCGCCATTGTTCAGGTTCATAATGAGGTGATGATTCTAGTCAAGATGAGGTATTCAATGATTTGTTAACTCTGCGGTTGGGTATGAATTTCTACACATCTCCTCCGTTGTGGTGGTATTGTCAGCATTATAGCAGGATGTATGTATATAAATCATGAGGTGCATTGGGAGCATCAGATTCGTGGAATTTTGGCTATTAAGGTTCACGGAGCTTCATTATGGTTAGATGATGAATCTTGCGGTGCATGGTGCTAATTCAGCAAGGGTATGCAGTCATGTTCTGGTATGTCGTGTGGTAGTCGATACAGTGTTTATATATTGGAACTAGGCCTGGCAGAAAAAATTTCAAGTGTTGGAACTAGGTTTTGAGCTTATTATATGGATAAAAGAAGAAATCTTCATATTTGTTCAATCTAATGTGCTCAACTGGGTTGAGGTAGCATGGGAAGGTGCACGAGGTGTTAAACAATGATTTCAGATAACTCCAGAGCAGTTCTTAGCACGTTCGAGGACGAACGTCTATTTAAGTGGGGGAGAATGTAACGACTCGATCGGTCGTTTTGAGATCTAGCATGTCGTTCAGCGGTTTGAGGCCGTGAGCAGCTCCATTTCAGTTATTATGACTTGTAGGTGTGGTCGGAATTGAATTTCTGGAAGTTAAGAGTTGAATTGGAAAGAAAATTCTCATTTCAGAAGCCTTAAGTTGGAGAAATGGACTAAGACTGGAATCTTTAGTAAACGACCTCCGAATAAGGATTTGAAGGTTCTAGAAAGTTCGTATGATGATTTCGGACTTGGGCGTATGTCCGGATCGGGTTTTGGATAACCCGGGAGCATTTTGACGTATATTATGGAAGATAGCATTTTAGAAGAATTCATAAATTTGGGCTTGAAGTGCATTTCAGTGATGTTGGTGTCCGTTTGGGATTCCGAGTCTGGGAATAGCTTTATATGGTGATTCCGGAATTGGGAGCGCGGTCGAAAGTGAATTTGGATGTTCGGAAGTCATTTTGAAGTCATTTTGATAAAGATAGAAATTTGAAGGTTTTGAATAAATCCGACCGAAAGTGAAAATTTTGATGTCGAGGTCGGAATGGGATTCCAGAAGTTGGAGCAGGTCCGTAATGTTGCATATGACCTGTGTGCAAAGTTTGAGGTCAATTGGACGTGATTTGATAGGTTTCGGCATCGGATGCAGAAGTTGGAAATTTCTAAGTTCATAAAGTTGGGATCTGGGTGCGATTCTTGGTTTCGATTTTGTTTGATGTGATTTGAGGCCTCGAGCAAGTCCGCATTATATTTTGGAATAGGTTGGTATAATTGGACGAGGTCCCGGGGGCCTCGAGTGGATTTCGGGTGGTTAACGAATCAAGTTGAGAGTTTGAAGAAGGCTGGAATTTACTGTCATCTGGTGTGACCGCACATGCGAGGATTTGGCAGCAGTTGTGAAGCCGCAGGTCCGGCTATGGCACCGCAGGTGTGATGAATTGATGGTCCGACTGGGAGCGCAGGTGCGATGGTATTTACGCACCTGCGAGGTCGCAAATGCGAGTTATGGGGCACAGGTGTGAGGTTGGCTCGAGCTGAGGATAGCCGCAGGTGCGGAGGTTTGGTCGCACATGCGGAATCGCGGGTGCGAGTGATGGATCGCAGGTGCGAAAAATGGCCTGGGCAAAATGTTTTAAAATCGAGAATTGTTGGCCATATCTTCATTTCTTCTTTGGTTTGGTCTATTTTGGAGGAGCTTCAAGAGTGGGTTTCTGTCAGGAATCACAAGGTAAGTAATTCCTCCCGTTTTTAAGTTAGATACAAGATTATATGCATGGATTAGACATGGAAATTAGTAGGAGAATTGGGATTTTTGAGGAAAGACCTAGAAATGGTAATTTGGATTTTTAGCCACGAATTTGAGCATGGAATTTAGAGTCAATTGTATATTTGAACTAGTGGAGCTATGTAGAATATATTTTTCGAGAAATTTTGGATTCCGGGCACGTGGGCCTGAGTGCATTTTGGTCATCTCACTGAGCGGAGTTGGGAAATTATATAATTTTAAATTGTTGCAAGTATTAGAGTATATTTTAATTGGTTTGTCATTTTTTTGATAGTTTCGGAGCGTTGTGCAACGTTTGGAGTCATCCGAAGGGCTCGGAGGCCGGTTATGGAATTTCGGAGCGAGGTAAGTCTCCTTTCTAACTTTGTGAGGGGGAATTTTCCCCCTAGGTGAACTAAGTTAGTATGTGCTATTATCTTCGGGGGCAAATGTATGCACGAGGTGGCGAGAGTCCGTGCGTAGCTACTATTATGCCATGTCCGAGTAGTCTAGGACCAACTAGTATGCCTTATGTGTTGTACCCGTGATCCTTCCTGTATTACTTAACTGCTAATATAATCGAAATCATAATTTAATATCTAAAGAAGATTAGAGTTCATTTTCTTAATCAGCTGGAAAGAGAACTGTTTTCCTCCGTGGATAATTGAATACCTGATAAGGTGATATTATTGAATATCATTAAACTTGGCAAATAAATTTCGAGAAAGGATTAATATTTTGTGGTTTTAAAAGAGAAATCTGCCATTTACTTGAGTATTTGTTTTCCCGACGTATTCGAGAAGGACTGCTGATTGTGCGTGAAAGCATGTGAGCGCTTCGTAATTTACATTCCGCGAGTGGAGTGTTATTTCCCCCAATCTCATGGGAGCGGGCCGTACGCCATGGCGGATTGAAAGATGCACTTATGGTTCGGGCCGTTCGACCCTCGACAGTCCATAGATATGATTATTTTATTGAAAGATGCACTTATGGTTCGGGCCGTTCGACCCTCGACAGTCCATAGATATGATTATTTTATTGAAAGATGCACTTATGGTTCGGGCCGTTCGACCCTCGACAGTCCATAGATATGATTATTTTATTGAAAGATGCACTTATGGTTCGGGCCGTTCGACCCTCGGTAGTGCATAGACATGACTATTATATTGAGAGGTGCATTTATGGTACGGGTCGTTCGATCCTTGGCAGTGCACAGAGATGATTATTATGATGGCTAGGCCGGTTGTCCTTATCCTGTATGTGCATGCTAAATTGTTAAATGTTTTTTCATGGATTTTTAAAAGTGATAAGATATTTAGGGGAAAATAAAGAGAAAATTGTTTATTTAGAGTCTCCCTCATACTTTATTTATTTCATTTTTATTTCCTTTTCCAACTTGTATTTCGGACAAGCTTTGTGATGATTGTATAAATTCTTAGAAATTGCTCATGTACTTGTGACACCGGGTTTTGGGATGTGTTGGGATATAATTGCTAAAATGGAATATTCAAACTATTGTTTTGTACTCGACATGATTTTATTTAGTTAATATGTAATAAAATGAAATGAAATGCTTTTTTCATAAATGTTAAAACTGGAATTTGTTTCAATTAATTAATGATTGGCTTACCTAACAATGATTTCCGGCGCCATCACGACCTTATGGATTTTGGGTCGTGACACCAGAGAACGGGTGGATTGCATCAGAGGTTAGATATTCCGGAGTAGAAGTGGGAGCGGATCACCTTGGACTTTGTAGTTGGGCTTCCACGGACTTTGAGGAGGCTTGATGCTATATGGGTTATTGTGGATCGGCTGACCAAGTCTGTGCACTTCATTCCTGTTGGTAGTACTAATTCTTTGGAGCGGTTAGGTGAGATTTATATCAGGGAGATTGTTCAATTGCATGGGGTTCCAGTTTCTATCATTTCCGACAGAGGTACCTAGTTCACATCTCAGTTTTTGAGGGACGTGCAGAGGGAGTTATGTATTCAGGTTGAGTTGAGCACAACGTTTTATCCTCAGACCAACGAGCAGTCGGAGCGTACAATCCAGATTTTGGAGGACATGTTGTGTGCCTGTGTCATTGATTTTGGGGGTTCATGGGACCAGTTTCTGCCGGTCGCGGAGTTTGCATATAATTATATTTATCAGTCGAGTATCCAGATGGCTCCATATGAGGCTTTATATGGTAGGAGGTGTAGATCTCCGGTTGGATGGTTTGAGCCGGGCGAGGCTACGCTATTGGGCACAGACTTGGTTTAGAATGCGCTGGATAACGTGAAGTTGATTCAGGAACGGCTTCGCACGGCATAGTCTAGGCAGAAGAGTTATGCGTACCAGAAGGTCCGGGATGTGTCTTTCATGGAGGTAGAGAAGGTACTGCTGAAGGTGTCACCCATAAAGGGTGCTATGAGGTTCGGGAAGAGGGGAAAGCTGAGTCCCCGATTTATTGGGCCATTTGAGGTGCTTCAGAGGATTGGAAAGGTGGCTTATAGACTTGCCTTGCCACCCAGCTTATCGAGTATTCATCCGGTGTTCCATGATTTGATGCTCCGGAAGTATGTTGGTGACCCGTCTCATGTTTTGGACTTCAGCATGGTTCAGCTCGAGCGTGATAAGTCATATGAGGTAGAGCCAGTGGCTATTTTGGGTCGTAAGGTAAAAAAGTTGAGATCTAAGGATATAGCTTCAGTGAAGGTTTAGTGGAGAGGACAGTTGGTGGAGGATGCCACCTGGGAGACGGAGCGGTAGATGCGGAGCAGATATCCTCACGTATTTGAGACTCCAGTATGTTTCTAGACCAGTTCGAGGACGAACATTTGTTTAAGAGGGGGAGAATGTAACGACCCGGCCGGTCATTCCATGAGATTAGCCCCGTTTCCCCTGTTTCAGCTTTGTTATGTGCTAGTTAACCTAATAATGATGTGTTGGGTCGGTTGGTTCGGGTTCGGAGTGGTCGTGGTGAGATAATAGTTTAAAAGGTCAACTGGGAGTTGACTTATTGGTAAACGACCTCGGAATGTAGATTTTATGGATCAGATATCTTCGTTAGGTGATTTGGGACTTACAAGTGTGTTCATAATATTGTTTTGATGTCCAGAGAAGAATTAGGCTTGAATTGGCGAAATTGAGTATTTGGCGATTTCCGGTCGGCAGTGGAAAATAGGCTATCGGGGTCGGAATGAATCCCGGGAGTGAGAGCAGGCTCGAGGTGTCATTTTGGACGTGTGTGCAAAATTTCATGTCAATCGGACGTGTTTTGGTTGGGTTCGGCATCATTTGCAAAATTTAGAAATTTCAAAGTTCATTGGCTTGAATTTGATGTGATCTTGGTATTTTAGCATTGCTTTGGGTGTTTCGAAGGCTCGACTAAGTTTGAATAGTGTTATAGGTTGTGTTGGCACGTTTGGTTGAGGTCCCAAGGGCTTCGGGTGTGTTTCGGGTGGTTAACGGACAAAGTTTGGATGTTGGAAAGTTGCAGATTCTTGCTGGTGTTCAGGTCTTGTTTTCTTCTATGCGATCACAAGGGTATGTATGCGATCACATAGCCTTATTCTGAGGCAGCAGGATATTTGGTTTATGCGACCGCATTTGGGAGATGGCGATCGCGTGGGGTTAATGGGGTGTGTGTTGTGCGATCGCGTCTGGTTGCTATGCGAACGCGTAAGGGAGTGAGGCGCGTGAGAGGGCTGTGTAATTGTTCTGTGAGAACGCGTGGGCCAAGGGCGCGATCACGTAAGCTAAATTGGGGTACTGCTTCGTGAACGCCTAATATTTCACGCGAACGCACTAAGGAAAAAATAAAAGTGCTGGGCAGTGTATTTAAAAGGCCATATCCGCGACCATTAGCGATTTTTCATCATTTTTGGGCGGATTTGAAGCTTTTGAGAGAGATTAAAGAGGGAATCAAAGGGGAAACGCTTAGAGGTAAGATTCTTGACTTCATAACTCGATTTTATGTTGATTTCTAAGTGATTAAACCGCAAATTTGTGGGATTTAAACCCAAAATTGGGGAAGTTAGGGCATGGGAAATTGGAGACTTTAATTGAGTAATTGAAGGGGCAATTGTGGTCCGATTTTGATGTTCTTGGTATGTATAGACTCGGGGAAGGATGATGATTCTTGTGATGTGATTTTTATAGAATTACGACACGTGGGTCCAGTGGTCGTGTTTCGCTAATTTCAATAAATTTGGTTAAATTTGATAATTTTCGAGTCGCTTTGTTCCTTTAGCGTATATTGATGATATTAATCTGGTTTTGGTTAGATTTGGAGAAATATGCAGCCGATTTGGGAGGCAGGAGCATCGCGGATTAGTATTCGGGCCGGTTTGAGGTAAGTAATGACTGTAAATCCTGTCCTGAGGGTATGAAACCCCGGACTCAGTATTTTCTCACTATTTTTGGATTAGCGCACATGCCGGATGAAGAGTGTGTCGCATGCACTGATAGGGGATTGTGATTTGGTCCATCCGGTGGAAACTATTGAGTTGCATATTTGATTCTAAATCATACGATATTTCATGTTTTAAAGATTATTACAATGTTTTGGGCGGAATGCCTCATTTGGGCCTCGTGCCATGCATTTGGACCCTTTGGGGGCTTTTACTGTTATTCCTCACTGTGTTGACTTATGATTTATACTCAGCCATATTATGTTAACTGATTTCGAAACTCTGTCTCATTTACACTATTTTGAGATATAAAATGATATTTTGGATTGAGTACCCCATTTTATTGATAGCCCGAGTGACTTTTTGAGAGATATCTGACTGAGTGTGGACAAGGGCCTATGTTGTGAGGATGCTATGGGATCGGGCTACATGCTGCATCATGTTACATTGTTTATGATATGCGAGAGGCCGAGAGCCTGAGTGATTATGCCACGAGATGGCTTGATATTAGCACTTGGCCTGTAGGAGCCCATCCGGAGTCTGTACACAGCCCAGTGGGCGCAGGTACCTACTGAGTGCGAGTGCCGAGTGACGAGTGATTGGGAGGCATGAGTGACTATGAGGTTGCCGGATGGGCTGATACAGAATGATGGTGAGGCATGCTGAGTGACAGATTCTGAGGGATGTTGTGCCCGAGGGGCGATTTATGAAATATGTTTTTGCCCCAGAGGCTATCTATGATTTCTATCATTTCTATATTAAATTACCTTGATTCTTATGGAATTTGTGAGAAGGCACATTTCAATGATATTTTACTGAGATTGATTTTTTTTATGTTGTAAGGCATCGTTTTTTGTTTTTTCTGAAAGAAGGAGTTCATTCTCTGTGTATTTTATGACTGCTTTTACGTGTTTTGTTGCCTTAGACATTATTTACTTTCATTACTGCTGAGTTGGCGTACTCACATTACTCCCTGCTCCCTGTGTGCAGATACATGTGCTGGTAGCGAGCGCTAGTTTTCTTCCTTCTTGTGGAGACGGAGTTGGAATTTTTAGGTAGCTGTTCAGCGTCCACAGCTTTCTCTTTTCCCTTTTTCTATTTTGTATTTAGTTCCTCGTTCCGAGACTCGATGTATTACGACAGTAGAGTTATTTTGTACTACTCGTAGATGCTCATGACGTGTTGACTCCAGGTCTTGGGGGTAGTAGTTAGACTATTTATTTCGTTGGGTTTTGCTTAAAATGCTTATGAAATGTTGGAAACAAATTTTGGAAAATATGAAAATATTATGTCAATATGTGATTGTTGGCTAGCCTAGTTCCATGATAGATGCCATCACGGACGACTTAGGATTTGGGGTCGTGACAAGGTCGTTACAATAAATGTATGAGAAAGAGAAAAAAAAAGGTTGGTAAGAGTCAATACCACTAATGATTTTACAAACATAAAGATCTAAAAGTGAAATGGCATATCAATCTTTTACTCTTTAAAAATAAAATTTATGGTGGATAAAATTATAATTAAGATTAAATATTTATAACAAGAGATGAACTAATATTTAGATATGAATTAACATATAATAAATTATTTTTTATGTTAAAACCAAATAATTAAATCTTCTAATTAATTATTAAGCAAAAGAATCCAATTCAATTATTTCTTAAATTCTTCATATGAGTAAAATTCTTATTCAAGTTTAAAAAAATCTTAGGGTATATAAATTTATTCCATTAAAAGAACATTAGAACACAAAGTAAAAATGTTAGTATATCATTAAGAATCAAAATGCTATACAAGTGTATGAGAAAGCACAATCAAAGCTAAATCTTAAACAAGAACAAGCTTTCAAGACTATATTATAAAGAGTCGACTCTGGTATAACGTGATTATTCCTTGTAGATGCCTCATGATTAATCAAAATAATATTTCAATGTCATGAATTACTTGCAAATACCATATCAAGAGGCATAAACTGTTAACATTAATAGCAAGTGGTTTATCAAGAAAGATTTTATTGTGAGGCCACGCACTTTAGATTTGATATACCTCTTCAAACAACTTAAATAACCATCACAAATATATCAAGGTAGAGCAATTGTGCTAAATTTATAAGGAAAGGAAAATCAATAATATTGGATGAAGCACTTATGGCTAAGTGTCAAATGATTGAAATAATTGCCCGGAGTTCTAGAGATATATTGGATATTAATTAAGAAAAACTAATGGTTTGGGAGGTGATTTTGTCAAGCAGTAACAGTAATTATAAAATCGACAAAAGTCGAGACTTTAAAAGCTAGCTTGCCAAAGTTTTACTTCTGGCCTCAAACGAAAAAGATTCAACTGACAAGAAATATAAAGTTATAACAGATCCAGTATTCAGTGTCTTCTTGATTCGTGTTGAAAACGAAGAAGAGCAACCAATAAATATGATTTGGTTCTTCATGAACACTTGATTATCTATCCCAATGGTAATAGTAGTGCATTTAATAAGAGAAATATTTATGTCATTAGATTTTGTGCAAATCGCAAGATAAAATTAAAAAAGATATTTTAGCTAGCTGAAATGAATATTCTCATCAACTAAATAAAAGGTTGATTGCAAAATTTTATGATTAAAAAATCAGTTTTTTACAGCAGAAAATGTTACCAATAATTACAACAAAGAAGAATGAATACTTAAATACTTTAATACCAAATGGTCTTCTATCATACATGTTTGTTGCCAAGTTTCTTATTTGTTACGTATGTTAGTGTCACGATATATATAATAGACTAAGCTAAAATTGATCTTCCATTGTATATAGGTTAATTTTGAAGAAAAAATATGCCTGTCATGCTACTAAAAAAGTTAGATACTTTCGCGCCCCAAATCTCTTATAGGTAGTGATGGCGCCTAACGCCACTGCTAGGCAACCCAACAATGAACTAACCACCTGACATCTCCTTTTAACAAATTTTAAAGTAATTAAACTTTCCTTAATTAAAAGATTTAAGAAACAACAGGTTTAATAAATAAGACGAAAGCAGCTGAGTGCAATCATAAACATAGAAAATAAACAAAAAACCATAAGTCTGCTAATGTATGTCAAGACCTGGTGTCACAAGCGTATGAACACTAATAGATTATACAAAAACTCTAACTACTATCTGAAATCAAAGTAGATTGAAATGAATGTAAAGGAGAGACACTAGGTGCTGTGGAACGGCTTAGAAGCAGCTCACCACTAGACCTCCGAGTAACGGGGATGCGCATCACTGTGATCACCAGATGCACCTGCCTCAGATCCTGCACGGTCAGTGCAGAAATGTAGCGTGAGTACATAAACAACATGTCCCCAGTAAGTATCAAGTCTAACCTCGAAGAAGTAGCGACAAGGGGTCGACATCGACACTTACTATGGGCTAACAATAATAATACCAAAATTCTAAATAAGCATGGAATATGAAATATTAATAATAACTTCTTAACAAATAATTCTTAGACAAATAAATAAATTTCCATGTAAATTCCTGTCATTAATAATTGTAACCTCAAAATTTACAAAATAATATCAAGTATGATTAGGCTCAGAGTATTATTAAGCACGATTTATGCTAAGGTCGTACTGCTAGATCCAGAATAACGTGTACACTGCCAAGGGACCTGCAACACGATCCATATATGCATTTATTCTACTACCGAGGCGTTCGGTCTGCTCCACAAGAAATAGGATACTTTTTGAAAGCATTTGACTCAATCGTTATTACAAGGCTAATACACAACGTAAAACAACTTTCATTGATGGCCAAGTATTCCGCTCTAAACCCAAGAAAGTGAAATTTGGTCTCTTGCAATTCATTTATCACACTCCAATATGAGTTAGACAATTCAATTAACAAGTAGAGCAAAAATATAACGAGTATTTCATTATTTGGGTCCTAAACTACCCTATCATAAGCATAATTAGTAGTTATGCACGGACTCTCGTCACCGCGTGCGTATGCAAACCCCATAATTAGAGGCAAATATTAATTTAAATTATCTATGGGATAAATTCTCTCTTACAAGGTAAGGCTAGAGACTTACCTTTTCTCAAAGCCCACTTTCCAGTCATATTTAATTTTAAAGCCTCAACTCGGTGTCGAACAATCCAAAACTAGTCAAAAGTTATTTAATTTAATCAATACATTTTCAAAAGTTCAGAATTTAACTATTAGAGTAATTTCCTAACCCCAGTTGAAGGATTGCTAAAATATATCCAAGGGCCACGTGCCCGGATTCCGGAAATTTTTGAAGAAAGTTGTTACCCATAACCTCACGAAATTAAATATATAATCTTTCACTCAATTCCATAACAAAATATTGTGGCTAAATCCAAGTTTTATCAAAACATAGGTTTTTCATTTAAATCCAAAATTTTCACTAATTTACATGGTAAAATCTACCCATAAACTATGTATTTTAACTTATATTAGATAGAAATTACTTACCTCAAATAGCTAGTGAAAAGTCCTCTCTAACAAGCTCCAAAATCGCCCCAAGAAGTGCAATAAATGAACCCAAAATTCTTAAGTCCCGACTTAAATGAAGGTTCTCCCTTCAGCGATCTTCGCACCTGCGGAGGGTCGTGCTCTTCTGCGGCTCCCCATCTGCGAAAAATCATCATAGATGCGTCCATTGGCCGCATGACCTTACTCCGCACCTGCGGACCACTGATCTGCTCCTGTGTCCGCTACTACGATGCGTGAACTGCGTCTGCGGCTCCGGTCGCTTCTGTGGTGATTCCATCGCACATGCGCGTTCGTAGGTGCACAAAATGCACTGCGCCTGCAATTTCCACATGCTGGACCACATCAGCGGCTACTGGCTCGCTTCTACAAGCTCGCACCTGCGGCTTGCCATGCATAGGTGCGATTGCATTAGAAGCTAGAAGCATCAGCCATTTCTCCTAAGTCCAAACTTGGTATGTGCCTTGTCCGATTAACACCCAAGGCCCCGGGGCCCCGCCCTAACATACCAACAAGTTTGAAATAATAAAACAAACTCGCTCGAACCCTAGAAATGCGTAAAATAACATCAAAACTAAGAATCACGCCCAAACCAATTCGAATCAACTTATGAACTTCAAGTTTTCCAACCTACTCCAACTGCACCGAAGCGTACTTAAACTACTCACAATGACCCCAAATTTTTTGTGCCTGTCTTAAATCACCATACAGAACTATTCTGGGGATCGGAATCTCAAACGGATCTCGATAACTCCAAAATCTATTCCAAACCAAATTTAAAGAGCTTTAAAACCTTCAAGGTGCCAACTATCAATATTAAGCGTTGAAACGCTCCCCAGTCATCCAAAATTCGATCCAAACATACTTCCATGCCTGAAATAATCATACGAACCTATTGGAACTGTCGAATCCCGATTTTGAGGTGGTTTACCAAAAATGTTGCCTCAAGTCAAACTTAGACTTATTTAGGGAACATTAATGAACCAAGTGTTCCAATTTCATCCCGAACCCTTCGAAATCATAAACAAACCATCCATGTAAGTTATAAAGTAGTAAAATCACATATGGGGAGTCTTATTTAGGGGAACGGGGATCTAGAAAGAAAAACGACCGGTTGGGTTGTTATATTCTCCACCTCTTAAACAAGTGTTCGTCCTCGAACGTGTCTATAATCATACCTGGAGTGCCGAATAAGTGTGGATATTTGCTCTGCATGTCCTACTCGGTCTTCCAAGTAGCCTCCTCGACTAATTGACCCCTCCCCTAAACCTTTACCGCAGAAATCTTCTTGGACCTCACTGGCGAACCTACATGTCAACAATGGAAATTGTCTCCTCCTCATAACCAAGTCTCTCATCTAGTTAAATCGTGCTAAAGTCTAACACATGCGATCTATCAGCATGATACCTCCGTAGCATAGGCACGTGGAAAACTAGAAAAAGTCCTGATAAACTGGGAGGTAAAGAAAGCTCACGAGAAACCTCTCCCACTCGTCTCAACACCTCAAATGGACCTATAAACCTTGTTTTCAACATGCCCTTCTTCCCGAATCTCATGATTCCCTTCATCGGCGAGACCTTCAAGGGAACCTTCTCGCCCACCATAAATGATAAACACGCGCCTTCTACTCTGTGTAACTCTTCTTTGTGGATTGTGTTATGCACAGTCGCTCCTGAACCAACTTTACCTTTTCCAAGGCATCCTTCACCAAGTCAGTACCATATAACTTAGCCTCGTGGGGCTCAAACCATCATGGGCGAACGACATCACCGACCATATAAAGCCTCAAATGGAGACATCTCGATGTCGGAATGATAACTGATGTTGTATGCAAACTCATCTAAAGGCAAGAATCGATCCTACTGTGCTCCGAGTCAATCACACATGCTCTGAGAGTATCATCCAAGATCTGAGCTGTGCACTTCGATTGTCCTACAGACTGCGGATAAAAGGCTTTGCTGAGCTCTACACGGGTCCCCAACTCACTTTGTACTGCTCTCTAGAAATGCAAACTAAACTAAGGGCCTCTATCTGATAAAATGGAAACAGGTACACCATGCAACCGAACAATCTCCTGAATATAAAGCTAGGCTAGCCTCTCTGAAGAGTACGTGGTCACAACTGGAATGAAGTGTGCTGACTTGGTCAACCTGTCGACAATGACCCAAACTACATCAAACACCCACAACGTCCGGGCTAACTGTTGGTTGATTTCCCAATGCTCACGCAAGTGTACGTGGTCGACAAGTAATATAGGAATTGAA
>ML407171.1:87282-115326 GCA_005239525.1 Nicotiana knightiana | reverse complement strand
AATTTTACTAAATACCCCAGAATCTGTTTATTACAAAGTTATTACAGACCAGATAATGAATGAATTACATAATAGCAAGATACACTATAGGGAGCCTTCGTTAGGACCAAATAAACCTGGGAATCTGGCCTCTAAACCAATCAACTTCGAGGCTCATTTCATAGGTATAGCATAGCCAAATACGAGTGATTCAACCGTAGCACATATAGAACCAGGTTTCCAATGTGTCAAAGTTCCCAAGGGCCTCAGGGACTCAGGGCAATGCTCACACCAGAACTAAATATTCAGAGATGATTCAAAAGAGATTAGGAACCAGTTCCCAGTGTTTCAGAGTTCACAGGAGTCTCACATGGACCCTTAGCAGTGCTCACACTGGGGTGGTTGAGGATACAACCTAAGGGGCTAAGAGTGGAAATTTTTAAAAGAGTACTAAAAGAGGGAGAGACAGATTTAAAACAGTTTTGATTTCAAAAGAGAAAAAATAAAGTTTAAGAAATAGAACTTATAGGCAGAATTGCACCAAGAAAACAAGCAAGGTTCATGCTCAAACACACAGTTCAAATAAGTTGAAGTCTGGTTAAGTTATATGTTCATGCTAGTATTTAGGACAACCTTGTTGAATCACAGAAGCATTTAGGAAAAGTGTTAAGGCAATCAGTCAAATTATCACATGAATCCAGAAGAATGCAAAACATGTTAGAAAACAAGTTTGCAGGGCACAAATACAAATCTGCCAAGTTAGAATTGATTGACTAATTTCATGCTGGTAGTATCCTAAGAATGCAAAGTTCACAACAGGTGCAGGATTAGCAAACAGTGTGCATGAGATAAGTTAAACATTAAGGTATCTTTTAGAAGGATTCATATTATTCAAAGTATAACCAATTAACAGTGTCACTGATGTGACTAGATGAAATCTAGAATCATATAAAGGGGCAGAATCATACTCAGAATTTAAACATATTGGTCGAGCAACACATATTATGAAACATGAGGAATAGAGTGCCAAGGGAGAATGTCTTACCAGTTAGTCAGGAAAGCAAGTAAATACACCACAGTAGTTAAGTCCAGAATCACTTGGCCTTGGCTTTCAACCGGCCAAGACCAGAAACAAACGAGCACCGAATCAGAGTAAAAAGCTATGTTTTAGTGAGAGTATTGAGACTTCAAATCTTTCCAAAGGGTAAAGGGTTTAAATAGTGTTCAATTAGGTGTACAAAAAATGGAAGTAATTAAACACACATAAGCAAGGAAAGAAATCAATCACAGAACCAATTGAAGTCTAGTTTAAGGACAAATAATACAGAGTTCAGTCAGTTAACAAGGCATAATACCGTGTAATCAGGCGAGTAACACTCAGAATAAGGAAAATATTAATTAACAGGGAGTTTCAAGGAAAATAAGGTAAAGAAATAACGGAAACATGGTAGATTGAACAGAATAAGGAAAATATCAGTCTCATACGAGAAAGGAAAGAGTATCAGAACATCAGTAAAAGTCTCAAACCCTAATTTTAGATAAACCTTCACAAATCGGTCAGAAAATAAGGCAATGAATCAAATACAATGAACGTAGATAGGAGATTGTTCAAAGATAAAACCACAATCGAACCAGATTCGATTCGATTAAGATCTGAAACCCTAATTTTTAGTAAACCAAAAACTCGATAGAAAAATAAAGGCAAAGAATCATATGTTTTAATAAAATGAACATAAATAGGGGGTTTCAAAAAAACATAGAATTGAACCAGATCTTGTTCGGTTAAAGAAGATTTGAAACCCTAATTTGGGTAAGTAAAAAGATTTAACGAAAATAGGTAGATTCATGCGGAATACTACTTAAAATAAGGTTTGAACCAATTTAGGTTCGAATCAAAAAGATCTAAAAACCCTGACCTTAGGGTTAAGTAAGAATCCTCAAGAGATACGAAAATATTCGTACTTACAAATAAAAGATGATGAACACAGACAGTAACAACAGTAGGTTAAAGATTTGAACTAGCTTTGGTTCGATCTTTACAGGATCTGCTTGTCATTTTAGGCAATCTATTAGGTAACACCAAAACGGGTAGCCAGTAAGGAGGGGGACCAAATAAGGTAAGGAGTCATGGATTGATTTCATTTTTGGGTCTAGAATCAGGAAGGTTTTGAAGACGGCGCTAGGGTGTTGAGGGGAGAGGGGGAGGTAGGTGAGAGAGTGTATAGTGACGGCAGGCTGGGTGAAATGAATTAGGGTTAGGGGTTTGGGTAAGTTAAAAAGGGGGAAAAGGTTATGGTCCGTTGATCTCTCGAGATCAACGTCTTGGATTTAAAAGTAGGTTGGGCGGGTTGTAATAAATGGGCATGGGATTGGGTTAATTAATCTTGGGTTGTTGTATTGGGCTAATATATAGGCAATTGGGCTGGGGTAATTGGGTAGTGTATAGGTCCGAAAGTGGGGTTTTAGGGGGCTATATTTTAAATACCCAATTTAAAAAATAAATAATTTATAAAAAATAATTAATAAATACAAAAATATCACTTGTACATAAAAATAATTTAAAATATTTACTTAACATTATAAAAATATAAAAATTCATTTTTTGTAGAAATTACGTATATATATATATATATATGTGTGTGTGTGTGTGTGTGTGTGTGGGGAGGGGGGGGCTATTACTGTATAATATGCCAATTTAGCCTAAGGATGCAAATATAATTATGATAAATACATCAAAAATATTTAAAACTTAATATGGGTATAAATGATGAAAATCAAATGGTAAATCATCATAAAAATTATTTGAAATGAAATTAATAATGATTTATTTAATAAAATGCAGGAATAAATTGATTAAAAACCTATAAAAATTATGAAAAATACTTGATAATGTTCATGCACTATTTTGAAGGTATATAAGTATATTTAAAACATATGAGGGAAAAATTGGGTATCAACATGGAGTGTATCAATTGTATAGCCCAAGTCCATGTTTTGGAACCATGTTAAGACTCAGATGATGTAACGACCTGACCGGTCGTTCTGAGCTCTAGCGCGTCGTTCAGTATTTTGAGGTCATGAGCAGCTTCATTTCGAGTATTATGACATGTACGTGTGGTCAGAACTGAATTTCAGGAAGTTTGGAGTCAATTTAGGAAGAAAATTCCCAATTCGGAAGCCTTAAGTTTGAAGAATCAATTAAGATTGGAATTTTGAGTAAACAGCGTCCGAATCAGGATTTGAAGGTTACTGCAGGTTCGTATGATGATTTCGGACTTGGGCGTGTGTCCGGATCGGGCTTTGGATAATCCGGGAGCGTTTCGGCGTATATTGTGGAAGTCAACATTTTTTGAAGAAATTTTCTAAGTTTGACTTGAAGCGCATTTCAGTGATATTGATGTCCATTTGGGATTCTGAATTTGGGAATATCTCCGTATGGTGATTTTGGAGTTGGGAGCACGATCGTAAGTGAATTCGCATGCCCGTAGGTCATTTTGAAGTCATTTGGCTAAAGATATAAATTTGAAGGTTTTTGAGAGATCCGACCGGAAGTGGAAATTTTGATATTGGGGTCGAAATGCGATTCTGGAAGTTGGAGAAGTCCGTAATGTTGAATATGACTTGTGTGAAAAATTTGGGGTCAATCGGACGTGATTTGATAGGTTTCGGCATCGGATGTGGAAGTTTGAAATTTCAAAGTTCATAAATCTTGAATTGGAGTGCGATTCATGATTTCGACGTTGTTTGATGTGATTTGAGGCCTCGAGCGAGTTTGTACCATATTTTGGGACATGATGGTATAATTGGTTAAGCTCCCGAGGCCCTCGGGTGGATTTTGAAAGGCTAACAGAATGGATTTCGGGCAAAAATAGCTGCTGACATTTCTGCTGCAAAACTGTTTTGGACAGCAATTGATGCATCGAAGAGCTAACGTTGGAAGTGTATATATAAAAACCTATAAGGAATTTGAAAATTTATAAAACATAAAAGTTGTAGCCCTTGAATTCTAGTTTTCCTAAAGTTAAACTATTCATGATTTGGAAATTCGATCAGAAAGTTATGATCGATTGAAGATGGCTGGTGAAGCAGTTTCGACAGAATTTACTGATGCATGGAGCCGACTTTAGAAGCTCATATCTCGGAATATATAAAGAGTTATATGGTTTACAACCTATCCAATTAAATATATTTGAGTCTAGTTTCTAA
The DNA here is from genome assembly GCA_005239525.1 of Nicotiana knightiana. NCBI lineage: Eukaryota > Viridiplantae > Streptophyta > Magnoliopsida > Solanales > Solanaceae > Nicotiana > Nicotiana knightiana. The sequence continues at coordinate 111,141 of ML407171.1, read as the reverse complement.
ATTTTCAAACCGTTTGTCATTTTAATATTTCTACAAGGAGTTATGGGCGTTTTAACAGAAGGTGTACAGCAAGGGAAAATTATAATAGGATGTACAACCTGCACAGCGCAAGGTACAACTCGATGAAGCCTGGGCAGATTGTTTTAAACATGAGTTTTGGCCCATTTCTTTGACGATTTTGGAGAGTTCAAGGAGGAATTTTCACCAAGCAACACCAGGTAAGTGATTTCTTCCTATTTTTGAGTTAAATATGTGATCTTACATGGATTTAGACATGGAAAATTAGTATAAATTTGGGATTTTTGGGGAAGACTTAGAATTTGGAATTTTGGACTTTTACCATGAATTTGAGCACGAAAATTAGAGCAAATTGTATACTTGAGTTAGTAAAGCTATGGGTAGAATTTATCTTCGAGAAATTTCGGAATCCGGGCACGTGGACCCGAGGGCATTTTGGTCAACTTTTCGAGCGGAGTTGGGAACTTATATAATTTGAATTTTTATAAGTATTAGAGTGTTTTTTATTGGTTTGCCCGTTATTTGAATAGTTTTGGGGCATTGTGCATCAATTGGAGTCGTCGGAAGGGCTTAGAAGCCGGTTATGGAATTCCGAAGCGAGGTAAGTCTCCTTTCTAACTTTGTGAGAGGGAATTGTCCCGCTAGGTGAAATAAATAAGTATGTGCTACTATCTGCGGGGGATATGTACGAGGTGACGGGAGTCTGTGCATAGCTACTATTATGCCATGTCCGGGTAGTCTAGGACCCACTAGCATGCCTTACGTGTTGTTCATGTGATCCTGCCAATAACGTTAGACTGATAATGCTATTGAATTTGTAACTTATTTCCTTCGAAGGCTAGAGTGTAACCTTTTTAATCACTTAGAAAGAGAATTGACTCCTCCGTGGATAATTGTATACCTGATAAGGTGATATTATTGAATATTATTAAACCTTGCAAATGAATTGCGAGAAAGGATTTAAACACTAATTTTTGTGATTTGTAAAAAATAAATTTGTCATTTACTTGAGTATTTGTTTTCCCGATGTAGTCGGGGTGGACCGTTGATTGTGCATGATTGTATGTGACCGCTTCGCAATTTACATTCCGCGAGCGGAGTGTTATTTCCCCCACTCTCATGGGAGCGGGCCGTACGCAACGGCGGATTGAAAGATGCACTTATGGTTCGGGCCGTTCGACCCTCGGCAGTGCATAGACATGATTATTTTATTGAAATGTGCACTTATGGTACGGGCCGTTCGACCCTCAGCAGTGCACAGACATGATTATTTTTATGGCTCAGGCCGGTTGTCCTTAACCTGTACGCGCATGCTAAGTTGTTAAATACTTTTCATGAATTTTGAAGTGACAAGATATTTGGGGGAAAATAAAGAAGTAATTGTTTATTTAAGAAATTTGGGGGAAAATGAGGAAGTAGTAACTGTTTATTTACTTTCAATATTTATTTGAATTACAGTTATCTGTAATGCTTACTGTTTTATCATCCTCGTATGCCTATTACTGATATCATATTGTGCTAAATTAATTTGTTGGACCTTAGTGAGCGTCTAATTCGACCTCTCGTCACTACCTCTCTGATGTTAAGCGAGCGACTTACTGAGTACACGTCTTTTTCGTACTCATGCTACACTTGCTGTGCATTTTTATTGCACAGGTACTTTCATAGTGACATGGCTGGTTTGGAGACTTAGGCGAGCTGCATCATCGGAGGCGATCCGCAGCTGACAGATTCCCCATCGTATTGTATTATTTTATTTTAATCTCCTTGTCCAATTGTATTATTTTATTTTAATCTCCTTGTCCAATTGTATTTCGGACATGCTTTGTAAAAAGTGTAAAATTGTTAGAATTTTCTCATGCACTTGTGACACCGGGTTCTGGGATGTGTTTGGGATTTAATTAACAAATAGAATGGTTTACCTGTCGTATTTATTTGATGAATTTTTATTCGCTATTATGACTTGTAAGTGAAAGGTAATGATTTTGAAAAAGATGTTAAAACAGGAATTTATTCAACTAGTTAATGATTGGCTTGCCTGATGGTGGTGTCCGGCGCCATCACGACCTTAGTAGATTTTGGGTCGTGACAGATGAAGTCTCACTTACCAAACAATTTAGAGTTAAAAAATACACATAACAATCACTTAAAGAATCCTGGACCTATTAACAACAAATAAGTGACAGAATTTACCAAAGGGAGAATTTGTATTTTTTAGAAGCAACCATGACAGTATTGATTAAACAAAGATATGCAAACTGGAGAAAGCCTCATCATAGCAAGTCGATACTAGCATTACAGGTTCAAACACTTAGCAAGAGATAGCATATTGAGCAGAAAAAATATGCTGAGAGAGAGTTAGGGGTATCAAGTTTTCTGATGTTTTAAGAAAAACATATCAAAGTGCATAACGCCAGACGCGTCTAGAATAGAGCACTAACTTAAAGGATTTAAAACCTAAGGATCTAAATCGTGTTGAGTATTCATCACAATACTAGAAACAGACATGCCAACTTCACATCAATAATACATGCCAGTATCAAACCTTATAGGAGAAAATACAAGTTATAATATCTACTCTAAAGGTCTCAACTAATCACTGAGGGATACTGGATTAAGCAAACCAAAGACATAATAAAGTGACAAAATAGCATGGGAACAGGTAAATAACAGGGTGGGCATGAATGTCTCAACAGATATTAGAACACGAGTTAGTCATTATAAAAATTCAGAACAAAGTGGGGAAGTAAACCTATGCTAGGCGACAGATGTAAAGATTCAGGTACCAACACACTAGACTAAATGAGCTTAAGAGAATCAGAATTGTTCAAGTTAATCATGTGCAATAACATGTTTCAGAATTGGGAAATTTAGGCAAATTCAAATGTTAAAGAAGTTCATATCACAAAAAAACAAATTCTATGCCAACAAAGGCTGCAAACAGATATGGCCTAGAAACACATTGAGTCACAAAATTTCAGAGGTATGAACGTACAAGATATGAACACAAGAGAATGAAATTTCAAAAGCCTAGGAACTTACTAGTTATCAATTGATAAACTGACAAGCAAGAAAGAACAGCCTCAACAGTACTCTAAACGTCAATAAAGAGCAGTAGAACCCAAAATCTTAGTGCGTCAGAGTTCCCAAGGGTTTCGAATAAACCCCGGGCAGTGCTCGCACTAAGTAAGGTCGAATAGTCGAATTCCTGTGGCATTGGCTTTAAGCTGTCCAAGAGCCAAAATATAGAATAATAGAATGAGAGAATAAGAGAGCAATAGCTTTTAGTTTTTAGTGCATCTAGTGATTAAAGTCTGTCCAAAAGGGGAATAGGGGAGGGATTTATATAGTGTTGAAATTGAATGAACAAACAAGGAAAATAATCGATTAAACATAAATAAGAAACGAAAATATCGCATGCAAATTAGAATCAGTAGAAGAGATGTAGAATCTCAAACCCTCGTTGGGTCCAGTTGCTTGAAAATCAAATCAAAGGTACCAATCTCTCCTTGTTGAGCGTATATAAACGAAAAACCGCCTAAAATACAAAGATTCGAGTCGTTCCAGTCCTATCTTGGAACCAGTACTTGCCATAGTTAGGCAAGTACCTATGTGATACCATAAACAGACGACCAATAATGGGAGAAGGCTAATAAGGTAAGTAGATCACTGGTGGATTCCATTTCTAGGTCGGAATCAGAGAGAATCAGGTGACAGATACTAGGGTTTAGAAAAGAGAGGGGAAGATTTGAGAGAGTATAGAGGCGGCTGACTAACAGAATTAGTCTCTAGGGTTAGGGTTATGGGGATATAAGGAAAAGAGGGAGATTATTATGGTCCGTTGATCATTTGAGATCAACGGACAGGATCGAAAAGGGAGTGGGGTGGGTCGTTTAAATGGGTACCGGCCGAGTTTTAGACTAAGGGGTCGTTTGGTTTGGGCTGAGGGCTATTGGGCTAAGGGATTGGGCCAATTTTGGTCCGAAAATTACTTAAAACTGGGCCATAATTGAAATACACAAAATTTATCAAAAAATAATTTATAAAAGTAATTAATAAATAATAAAAATATTATTTATGCAATAAAATGATTGAAAATAATAACTTAGCATTATAAAAATATAAAATGCTACTTTGGCACAAATAATGTAATAAAATCGTAATTATGCATGAACATAGGCTATTATTGTAAAATTACATAAATAACTAAAATATAGACCTAATTATATAAAACTATGTAAAATATTTTAAAACATGTATTTGGGTGTAAAAATAAAAAAAATTGGATGATTAAGTCATCGCCAACAATTTAAGGGAATAATTAGTAAATATTCAAGTAATTCAAATGAGAGAAAATTAATTTTAAAGCTCTAAAAATTATGAAAAATTATGAAAAATGCCTGTATCAATTTTATAAATGAAGTAATAAATTAAAACGACATTTTGAAAGTATATATACTATTTTAAAAATACGAGTGCAAGATTGGGTATCAACAGCTGCCCCTAATTTGGAGGCATTGCTTAGCCTCATGCAAGAAGAAGAAACAGTGCTTATTCTCATGCAAATAAAGGTAGTGTTTAACCTTATGCGATAAACGGAGACAATGCTTAGTCTTATGTAAGAAAAAGAGACAATGCTTAGCCTCATGCAAATAAAGGAAGTGTTTAGCCTTATGCAATAAACAGAGACAATGTTTAGTCTCATACAAAGAAAGGCAGCGCTTAGCCTTATGTAATTTGGAGGCATTGCTTAGCCTCATGCAAGAAGAGGAGATGGTGCTTATTCTCATGCAAAGAAAGGTAGTGCTTAGCCATATGCGATAAATGAAGAAAATGCTTAGTCTCATGCAAAGAAAGGCAGTTTCTTAGCCTTATGCGATAAACAGAGACAATGCTTAGTCTCATGCAAAGAAAGGCAGTGTTTAGCCTTATGCGATGAACGGAGATAATTCTTAATCTCATGCAAAGAAAGGCAGTGTTTAGACTTATGCAATTAAAGCATGAGTGACAGTGAGAGAGTGAAGTATTTCTTAGCTGGATGTGTTTTCATTTGGTAACTTGTCGTCATGAAGGTATGTATTTGAAAATATTGTTGTTTTTCCATGCCTGCATTCAAAGAAAAATCATGAGTTTTGCGGGGGATGGTCGATTCGTGATTCGACTCCTTGCTTTGACTTCATTCCTGTCTTGAGGTCATAGAAACAAAGTTTTCGAAACAAATTTTTCGAAACAACGTCTGGCTGTCATAGAAACAAAGTTTTCGAAAATATGTATGCATTTAACAAATTATTTGCAAAAATACAGTTATTTGAAATGTATCGTAGTATGCGAGATCAAATAATTTGGATGAACTAGTGACTGTGATACATTTAGAGACATTAACCTCCTTGCTTTAGAGTTTTGAGGGTCCTCCTCAAAATTCTACCCTAGTTTAAATGCATACTTTTGACAATATTTTTCGGCTGTTCCACACATGACGATGTCGACTTGAAATTGCGATCTTGCCCCAATTTCTGATCATGTAAAAATGAAGATTTTATTAAGATGTGACCAAACCCACAAGGCTGACTGCGTATCCCCTCTTAAATGGGAATCAGGTCAAGCATAGTTCAGTTATATCAAGTAAAGAAGTGTGAACCATCCTAGACATAGTATCTTTTGACTGCATCTGAGTTGATAGGTTTTGGACAAATCTCTCCTTCCATTTCTACAAGTATAAGTGCTCCTCCTGTAAGTACCCAATGAACCATGTAGGGACCGTGCCAATTGGGTGAAAAATATCCCTTGGCTTTGATGTGGGAAGATTCGTCTTAGTACCAATTGTCCCGGTGTAAATTGCTCTGTCTGACCTTTTTATTGAAGGCTCTTTCCATCCTATTTTGATAGAGTTGACCATGACACACCGCATTCATTCTTTTACCATCAATGAGAGCTAGTTGCTCGTATTGGCTCTGTACCCATTCTGTATCACTGAGCTCGGCTTCTCGTATAATTCTTAATGAAGGGATTTCTACTTCGGAAGGAATAACTGCTTCAGTGCCATAAACTAATAAGTAAGGAGTTGCCCCAGTTGATGTGCAAACCTTGGTACGCTGCCCGAGCAGAGGGAATGGCAACTTCTCGTGCCATTATATGTAATTATCTACCATTTTCCTCAGTATCTTCTTGATATTCTTGTTTGCGGCTTCTACGACTCCGTTTATTTGTGGCTTGTATGCTGTGGAGTTCTTATGTTTGATCTTGAAGGTTTCGCACATGGCTTTCATCATATCACTGTTGAGGTTGGCAGCGTTGTCAGTGATGATTGACTCTGGTACTCTGAACCGACAAACAATGTGGTCCTGAACAAAACCTGCTACGACCTTCTTAGTTACAGCTTTGTAAGATGCGGCTTTGTCACGACCCCAAATCACAACTGGTCGTGATGGCGCCTATCCTATACTAGGCTAGCCAATTTACTGAAAATAATGAAATGATTTTCCATTTAATACATCAAATATCCGAATTTTCATAATACTTCTGTTTCTTAAGCATTTCAAAAAAAATAAAAATGATTAGAACATCTAAGCACAGTCCCAACATCCGGAGTCAACCGTCATGAGCATCTAAGAGGTGATACAGTCTAATACAAATCCTTACTACAACAAGTCTGGGAATGTAAAGTAAGATGACAGAGTAGGAAGGAGAAAGAGTAGGCCGCGGACACCGAGCAGCTACCTCGCAATCTCCGAACAATGCTCCAAATGGGGTAACTCAGCTATCACTCTGCCCCGGTACCTGAATCTGCACACAAGGTGCAGGGAGTAACGTGAGTACGCCAACTCAGTAAGTAACCAAAGTATCTAAAAACATGAGTGCAGTGACGAGCATTTAAACTTTATAGTTTCATAAAATAAGTACCAGTAAAGGTAATAGATCAAGTCAAGAGTCCACATTTACAAAAGATTTTACAAAACTCTAGTTTGCCCTTTTTAAACTTGTATGAAACATTATTCAACATTTATCAAGAGGCTCAGTGTAAAGAATAGTGAAAACAATAGTTTCATAAAAATATCCGCCACTCGGTCACAGTGTCGCTCACAATAAAGCCCCTCGGGCAAGCCTCTTAGTCACTCGTGACTCTACTCTCATAAATCAATCCTCACACTTAGCACTCTCACTCATCAGGTACCATATAACAACTGTTGTGGCGTGCAGCCCGATCCAATATGTATATATATACATATATATTGATGCGGTGCGCAGCCCGATCCATATATAATGTATATTGTTGTGGCATGCAGCCCGATCCATATAACATACGCTGCGGCGTGCAGCCCGATCCATATAATAGTCGATTGTGCTCACTGGGGGTGTACAGACTCCTGGAGGGGCTCCTTCAGCCCAAGTGCTATATTTGTTGCGATGTGCAGCCCGATCCAATATATATTGTTGCGGCGTGCAGCCTGATCCATATATATATATATATATATATATATACATACATATATATATATATATATACATACATATATATATATATATATACATACATATATATATATATATATATATTGCTATTGCTGTGGAGTGCAGCCCGATCCATATGTAATAGATAACATATATATTGTTGCGGCGTGCAGCCCGATCCATAACTATCCTCACATACTCGGCTCTCGGCCTGGACATCTATATTGTTGCGGTGTACAGCCCGATCCATAACTATCCTCACATACTCGGCTCTCGGCCTCGCTCAGTCATCCAAACAAGCCACTCGGGCAATTCATCTCAACTTACGAGACTCAGCCCAAAATACTTCTCAGAGTTTCAAAGTAGTGTGATAACGGTGAAAATAATAACAAGTAGGAAACATGACTGAGTTCACAGATAATTCTATCAGGATAGTGGGAAAATGGGGTAGAAGTAACTTTGAGGGTCTAAACAGGTCGGCACAAGGCCCCAAACATGGCTCACAGCCCATAAACAAGTATAAATTTCTAAAATCGAATATGCGGCTTAATAGTCGCTACGGGACGGGCCAAGTCACAATCCCTATCGGTGCACGCCCACACGCTCGTCACCTAGCATGTGCGTCACCTCATTTACCTAAACAATATCAAATACCGGGGTTTCATTCCCTCAGGTTTAGAGTTACAATCGTTACTTCCCTCAAAACATCCCAAAATCTACTCCGCAAAGCTCTTGCCCCACGAATCGGCTCCCAAAAGCTCCGAGTCTATCACAACTCAAATCAATAACATCAAAATATGCTAGGGAGACGAACCCCAATTGAAAACTATCAAAATTAGGAACAATTCCTGAAATTTGCCAAATCCGGCCCCCAGGACCACGTCTCGGAATCCGATAAAAATTAAATCACAAGAATCCTTATCCTACCAAAAGTTCGTACATACCAAGAATAACAAAAACGGACCACAATTGCCCACTCAAATCACCAAAAGAAATTTCCAAATTTTTCCTCCCATTTTTCCAAATTTTCTACTTAATTCCTCAAATTGCATGGTGAAAATCAAGACAAATTCATGAAATTGAACCAAAAATGATTGAAGAACACTTACCACAAGAATCCCATTGAAAATCTTGTCCAAAATCTCCTTCCCCCGAGCTCTCAAATGGCAAAATGAGTTATGGCCAAGAACCCCCGAAATTAGAACTTAAACTATCTGCCCAGACTTTTACTCTGTGCGATCGCGGAAAAAGGCACGCGATCGCGAAGAACTAAATGTTGCCCAACCAAACTAACTCTACGCGGTCGCAGAAAAAACTATGTGATCGCGTAAGACAACTCCTCACACCTATGCGATCGCGACAAGCACTATGCGATCACATAGAGCAATTCAATCACCTCACTGCCACACGCGCCCACACTGTGCGATCGCAATAAGACTCACGTGACCGCACTGCTCTGCCTCCTCCCACTACGCCATCGCGGATCGTAAATTGCGATCGCATATAATAATTTCTGCTGCCTCACCAATAAGCCTATGCAATCGCAGCCTCACCATTGCGATCGCATATAAGGAAACCAGACCAAGAAAATACAGCAGCAACAATAGTCCTTTTAAGGCCAAACACACTCCGTTAAGCACCCGAAACACATCTGAGGCCCCGGGACCTCAACCAAACCTACCAACATATCCCATAACATTATTCAAACTTAGTCGAGCCTTCGAAACACCAAAAACAATGCAAAACACCAAAAATCACATCAAATTCAAGCCTATGAACTTTGAAACTTCTAAATTCCGCCAATGATGCCGAAACCATCCAAAACATGTCTGATTGACCTGAAATTTTGCACACATATCCAAAATGACACTACGAACCTTCTCCAACTTCCAGAATTCCATTCCGACCCCGATAGCCTATTTTCTACTGCCTACCGGAAATCGCCAAAAACTAACTTTTGCCAATTCAAGCCTAATTGTACACCGGACATCAAAACCACATTCCGAACACACTCCTAAGTCCCAAATCACCCATCGTAGCTATCCGAACCATAAAATCTGCATTCTGGGGTCGTTTACCAATAAGTCTACTTCCGGTACTTTTCCACTATTGAACCAAGATAAGAGACTAAGTGTCTCATTTCTCCCCAAAAATTGCTCCGAACTCGAGCCAATCAATCTAACACAACATAATGAAGCTAAACCATATATAATGAAGTAGAAATGCGGGAAACGAGGCTAAACTCTCGGTATGACCGGCCAGGTCATTACATCCTCCCCCACTTAAACATACCTCCGTCCTCGAACGTGCCAAGAGTTGTTCTCCAACACCATCAAACTGTCGCGTAGCCTACCATGCAGATACTCGGGGGTGATCTCACATCACCCTATCTCATATAGGTCCAATAGCACAACACAGTTGAAATTTCGAAAGCCAACCTGACCCATAAAACTTAGAACCAAATTTCCACTTCTAAAGTAATATACAAGATCAAAATTCAACAACTATAAACTGAACAGGTCTGAACATGCTGGATCAAGGCATATACGCACCCCAGATGAAATCATATAATACACCGCATGACTCAAACACTCATAGCGATAACTCTTAACCACAATAACTACTCAGAAAAACTCAATACCGGTAAATAACCTCTTATCAAAAAATGCCTCGCTCTAACACTTCCATATACTGCCGATGAGGAAAGAAACACGTAGAAACTAACAACCATTCGTCCGATGAGTTAGACATGAAGCTCCCCCTTCCCAAACAAGAAATATAGCAGATTTCTAAGCTGACTCCCGATATTTATCCTTCCAACTATGTTGTAGACAATTCTAACAATATTCATTCTAGGTCCAATGACCTCTTCTCATCCAACATGACCACTCTGATGACATGACACAACGATAAAATTCGAACCCATAACCTGTGCAACTCGTGCACTCAATAGCAACATCCCAATATAATTAAATTATATGAAAGATTCACACGGGAGGATTATCCTGCCATTAACAATTACCATCACAACAGCATGCTAAAAGCCTGGCACACATCGTAAAAATCAAAACACACGAATCCAATACCAAAGGTCATACCCCTATATAATCTCTACTACACTGCGCGATCTCATACAAACGCTGGTCCACGTGAAATACTACAAGACACCTGGATCAAAATCAATAACCATTCGAAATTCGACATCCAGTACTCAAAGTGCATTGTCATAACCATGGGGAAACCGGACAATACCATGCCCCACGAATCAGAAGGTACATAACCAACACGCCTCAATCCCGCAACAATTACTTACCTTACTGAAACCTAGCTATAAAGCCCAATTAGAACCGCACCATATGTGCATATAACCAATAATCACCACTCCCCACAATACCAAAGGGTAACTCATAGATCACTCCAGAACATGAATAAACTCAATCACAATCAAATGGTACATTCCTCAACAATAGAAATTCGGAGTCAGCAATTCTGACCCGGTGCAGAACACACACTCATACGGGCCTACCAATAACCCTGAATCAACTTTGGTCACCCAGAACAGATAGATAATTTACCGAAAAGTTCACAATGACTGAATCATGGTACATACTAACATCCGACTATCTTTGCTCGCATCTTCACAGTTCACTACCACAAAATAACCTATTTATGAGAACTCTCAGTCTCGAAGTCCATGAAGCGCACGAATTACTATATGTGATCTCAATTCCACCGCTCGAATACATAGCACAACCCTAATACTCAATGATTCAATAGAACCCAGTTACCCAATAGAGTACATTACGACATGTATCGAAGAATTTCCATTACTCGAGTTATTCCCATACTCCACCTCTGCACGTCATAACTGAATCCATCAATATACCTCGAACTAAAACGAATACAGCACATAATCGTGTAATCAACTTATCATTAAAAGACTGCCCCACTTGGCTCAAAGCCAACGATCAAGACAAACAATAACTCACAATGCCTATCATAACACAACCCGTCTAACAGCTCAAGTCATCTGCAAATCTCGCATTCACCATTGTAATAGTCATGCCAACCTCCACAAGCGATCTAAACTCAATTACAACATATATCATTTACTGGTAGAAAAGAACTTACTACCGAACAACATAAGGATCTCACACCCCAGGACTACCCGCAGGAGATACCCCTGCCGGCTTAGCCTCAAACTGATATCTCTCTATACTTCCGAAGATCGTAACTATCACGCAATCACTACACCCTTCTGCATCTAAACACAAACAACGCCTACCCTAGAGGCATCACAATATGTGGTATAAGAACCTGAAGCTGATGGCAGAACTAACACTTCGAAAAATTTTGCATACAATCTCTTCTCCCTCAAGGTCTGAAGCACAACTCTCAAATGCTGCTCATGATCCTCACGAGATTGAGAATACACCAAGATATCGTAAATAAACACAATGACAAAAGAATCCAGATAAGGCTGGAATACATGGTGCATCAAGTGCATAAAGGTTGCTGGGGCATTGGTTAGCCTGAATGGCATAACCAGAAACCCATAATGACCATATCTAGTCCTGAAAGCAGTCTTCAGAAGGTCTGGCCCCCGAATCTTCAACTGATGATAGCCGGAACACAAGTCAATCTTGGAAAATACCCTGGCACCCAGCAACTGATCAAACAAGTCATCTATAGGAGGCAAGGGATACTGATTCTTCACGGTAACCCTATTCAGCTGCCGATAATCAATACACATGCGCATAGAACCATCATTCTTCTTCACAAACAACACCGGTGCACCCCAAGGTGACACACTAGGCCGAATGAACCCCTTATCTAGGAGTTCCTGAAGTTGCTCCTTTAATTCCTTTAGCTCCGCTGGTTCCATATGATAAGGTGGAATAGAAATAGGCTGAGTGCCTAGCACCAGGTCAATACCAAAATCAATGTCCCTATCAGGTGGCAGGTCTGCAGGAAACACGTCCAGAAGTCACGGACCACAGGAACCGAATCAATAGCGGGATTCTCACCACTGACATCCCTCACAAAAGCCAGGTACAATAAACACCCCTTCTCAACCATATGCTGAGCCTTCAGGTAGAAAATCACCCTGCTAGGCACATACTCAGAAGAACCTCTCCACTCAACCCTCGGACATCCTGGCATAGCTAAGTCCACGATCTTAGCGTGGCAATCAAGAACAGCATGACACGGAGATAACCAATCCATGCCCAATATCACATCAAAATCGACCATGCTGAGTAATAGTAGGTCCACTTGGGTCTCCAGACCCCCAATAGATATCACACACGACCGATACACACGGTCCACAATAATAGTATCGCCCACCGAAGTCGACACATGAACAGATGTAACTAAAGACTCACGGGACATATCTAGAAAATGGGAAAAATATGATGAAACATAGGAATATGTAGAACCAGGGTCAAATAAAGCCAAAGCATCTTGGAAACAGACTGAGACAATACCTGTGATCACTACATCAGAGGCCATAGCATCTAGCCTGGCTGGAAAGGCATACATACGGGCCTGAACTTCACCTGCTCGACCTCCCCCTCTAGGGCGGTCTCTAGTTGACTGGCTACCACCCCTGGCTGCCTAGGTGGGTGGTGAAGTAACTAGAGGTGAAGTCGAAGGCTGGCTCCTCATCTGAGATGGACCTCCAAAAAGATGAGGACATTGCCTCCTCATATACTGAGTATGCTACCCCTGGCTACGCGTATACGCCAGGATGCCATCAATGAATACAATAACAAATGAGTGCTAATACGGCTGGAATACATCGTTAATCAAATACATGAACTCTACGGGGGCAATGATTAGCCCAAAAGACATCACTAGGAACTCATAACTCAACAAAAAGATCTGCTTCGCTCCACAACTAAACAACATGAGAGGTCTTCCAATACACTCACAACTCGAAGCCATATACCAAATCGAGACAAAAATCAAACATCAATAGTTCTTGCCACATTCCCAGCCAATCCTTTTGTCACAAATCACAGTCTGAACACATCTAACCATAAAATCACACTCACCACATAGGCATCCAGCCTCAAAGTCCTATCAATAAGGATATCAACGGACATATAAGTCCCCAAATACATGTGCTCACACAATAAAATCTCAGCACTCAAGCCACAGACATAATTCGACCTCAAGTCCTCCAGACTGGCCCATTATCAACATGCTAAAATCACATCTCATCCATGGAAGTCACAAGTCGTCGATGCACAGCTGATACCAAGCGCTCTCGGGCGCGTTCAAATACATGGAAGGAATTCAAGAGTTACGCCCTTGGCTGAATAAAATGGATTCACACAACAAGAATTCAAGAATGTGAGACTTTCCTAAGGGTTCTGCAGCCTCTCGAAGATAAGTACATACGTCTCCGTATCGATCCGCAAGACTCTACTAAACCTGCTCATGACTATTGAGTCCTATGTAACCTAGCGCTCTGATACCAACTTGTCACGACCCCAAATCACAACTGGCCGTGATGGCGCCTATCATGATACTAGGCTAGCCAATTTACTGAAAATAATGAAATGATTTTCCATTTAATATATCAAATATCCTAATTTTCATAATAATTCTATTTCTTAAGCATTTCAAAAACAATAAAAATGATTAGAACATCTAAGCACAGTCCCAACATCCGGAGTCAACCTCATGAGCATCTAAGAGGTGATACAGTCTAATACAAATCCTTACTACAACAAGTCTGGGAATGTAAAGTAAGATGACAGAGGAACCTTGCAATCTCCAAACAATGCTACAAATAGGGTAGCTCAGCTATCACTCTACCTCGGTACCTGAATCTGCACACAAGGTGCAGGGAGTAACGTGAGTACGCCAACTCACTAAGTAACCAAAGTATCTAAAAACATGAGTGCAGTGACGAGCATTTAAACTTTATAGGTTCATAAAATAAGTACCAGTAAAGGTAATAGATCAAGTCAAGAGTCCACATTTACCAAAGATTTTACAAAACTCCAGTTTTCCCTTTTTAAACTTGTATGAAACATTATTCAACATTTATCAAGAGGCTCAGTGTAAAGAATAGTGAAAACAGTAGTTTCATAAAAATATCTGCCACTCGCGCGCAATGTCGCTCACAATAAAGCCCCTCGGGCAAGCCTCTTAGTCACTTGTGACTCTACTCTCATAAATCAATGCTCACACTCAGCACTCTCACTCATCGGGTACCAAATAACAACTGCTGCAGCGTGCAGCCCGATCCAATACGTATATATATACATATATATTGATGGAGCGCAGAGCCCGATCCATATATAATGTATATTGTTTCGCGTGCAGCCCGATCCATATAACATACGTTGCGGCATGCAGCCCGATCCATATAACATATGTTGCGGCGTGCAGCTTGATCCATATAATCGTCGACTGCGCTCACTGGGGGTGTACAGACTCCTGGAGGGGCTCCTTCAGCCCAAGCGCTATATTTGTTGCGGCGAGCAGCCCGGTACAATATATATATATATATATATATTGTTGCGGCGTGCAGCCCGACCCATTGTTGCGGCGTGCAGCCCGATCCATATGTAATACATAACATATATATTATTGCGGCGTGCAGCCCGATCCATAACTATCCTCACATACTCGGCTCTCGGCTTGGACATATTTATTACTGCGGCATTCAGCCCGATCCATAACTATCCTCACATACTCGACTCTATACTCGGATCTCGGCCTCGCTCAGTCATCCTCACAAGCCACTCGGGCAATTCATCTCAACTCACGGAACTCAGCCCAAAATACTTCTCAGAGTTTTAAAGCAGTGTGATAACAGTGAAAATAACAACTAGGAAACATGACTGAGTTCACACATGTTCTATCAGGATAGTGGGAAAATAGTGTAAAAGTACCTCTGAGGGTCAAAACATGTCGGCACAAGGCCCCAAACATGGCTCACAGCCCATAAACAAGTATAAATTTCTAAAATACAGGATATCGCAAGGTTTCAAATCAAATACGCAGCTTAATAGTCGCTACGGGCGGACCAACTCACAATCCCTATCGGTGCACGCCCACACGCTCGTCACCTAGCATGTGCATCACCTCATTAACCAAAACAATATCAAAAACCGGGGTTTCATACCCTCAGGTTTAGAGTTACAATCGTTAGTTACCTCAAAACAACCCAAAAGCTACTCCGCGATGCTCTTGCCCCTCGAATCGGCTCCCAAAGCTCCGAGTCTATCACAAATCAGATCAATAACATCAAAATATGCTAGGGAGACGAACCCCAATCGAAACTATCAAAATTAGGCACAATTCCCGAAATTTACCAAATTCGGCCCCCGGGCCCACGTCTCGGAATCCGATAAAAATTACATCACAAGAATTCTTATCCTCCCACGAGTCCGTACATACCAAGAATATCTAAATCGGACCACAATTGCCCACTCAAATCACCAAAAGAAATTTTTAAATTTTTCCCAAATTTTCTACTTAATTCCTCAAATTGCATGGTGAAAATCAAGAAAAATTCATGAAATTGAACCAAAAATGATTGAAGAACACTTGCAACAAGAATCCCACTGAAAATATTGTCCAAAATCTCTTTCCCCCGAGCTCTCAAATGGAAAAATGAGTTATGGCCAAGAACCCCCAAAATTAGAACTTAAACTGCCTGCCCAGACTTTTACTCTGTGCGATCGCAGAAAAAGCCACGCGATCGCGAAGAACAAAATGCTTCCCAACAAAACTAACTTTATGCAGTCGCAGAAAAAATTATGTGATCGGATAAGACAACTCCTCACACCTATGCGATCGCGACCAGCTCTACGCGATCGCATAGAGCAATTCCATCACCGCACTGCCACACGTGCCTACATTGTGCGATCGCAATAAGACTCATGTGACCGCACTGCTCTGCCTCCTCCCACTATGCCATCACAGACCATTAATTGCGATCGGATATAACAATTTCTGCTGCCTCACCAATAAGCCTATGCGGACGTAGCCTCACCATTGCGATCGCATATAAGAAAACTAGACCAAGAAAATACAGCAACAACAGTAGTCCTTTTAAGGCCAAACACACTCTGTTAACCACTCGAAACACACCCGAGGCCCCGGGGACCTCAACCAAACCTACCAATATATCCCATAATATTATTCAAACTTAGTCGAGCCTTCGAAACACCAAAAACAACACAAAATCACATCAAATTCAAGCCTATGAACTTTGAAACTTCTAAATTCCGCCAATGATACCGAGACAATCCAAAACACGTCCGATTGACCTGAAATTTTGCACACATATCCAAAATGACACTATGAACCTGCTCTAACTTTCATAATTCCATTCCGACCCCAATAGCCTATTTTTCACGGCCGATCGGAAATCGCCAAAAACTAACTTTCGCCAATTCAAGCCTAATTCTACACTGGACATCAAAACCACATTCCAAACACATTCTTAAGTCCCAAATCACCCAACGAAGCTACCAAACCATAAAATCCGTATTCCGAGGTCGTTTACCAATAAGCCAACTTCCTGTTGACTTTTCCACTATTGAACCAAGATAAGAGACTAAGTGTCTCATTTCTCCCTAAAAATCGCTCTGAACCCAAGCCAATCAATCTAACACAACGTAATGAAGTTGAACCACATATAATGAAGAATAATTGGGGGAAACGGGGATAAACTCTCGGAATGACCGGGCGGGTCGTTACAACTTCAACCCATTTTGTGAAGTTGTCTATGGCGACTAAAACAAATCTATGCACATTCGAAGCGGCAGACTCGATCGAGCTCGATAGTTCCTTGGATAATTGCCTCTTAGAGAATTCTTGGCTGGTTGCTTGAATGTGTTTATATTTTGTGGAGCGGGTCGAATGCCTCGGCAGATTAAATAGATGCATCTATGGTTCGTGTCGTTCGACCCACGGCAGTGCACAATTTAAATATTATATTGGAACGGGTTGTACGAGCTCGGCATGATTTGCATATCATTGAATTGATTGCTTTGGAATTTATAATAAATGATATTCCCTCGTTGGCCTGAGATAAAATTATAAATAATGTAAATAAATCTGGAAACCTCCTATTAACAAAAGAATTGCTTACTTGTTTCATGTTAGTGAGTTTACAGTTGTTTTATAACATCCATGATTTATTATATTATCGGTATATTATTGTTGGCCATAGTAAGTGTCGAAGTCGACCTCTCGTCATTACTTCTTCGAGGTTAGACTAGAAAATTACTGGGTACGTGTTATCTTTGTACTCATACTACACTTACTGCACATTTTTGTGCAGGTGCATTTATGTCTAGTGGCCTTATGGTCGTAGAGGCGCGGTTATTACGGGGACATAGTTGAGTTGAATTGCATGTTAGGAGTCCGGAGCACGCACAGAGTCTCCGTCCGAGTTATTTTACATTTTTCCTGTCTAATTTTGTATTCTAGACAGAAGTTGTATTTTATCATACTTCCTAGTTAATGCTCATGCACTTGTGACACCGGGTTTTGGGGATGTTTTTGAGTTGTTTTGTATGAAAGTTTTAGAAATATTGTCATTTACTCGGTAAACTTTATATCTTACTACTTAATTTAAGGAAATTATGATTTCAAGAATACTAAAATGAGTAATGAGGTTAATCATTTTTTTCTGGGTTTTCCTAACAGCGGTGTTAGGTGCCATCATGACCTTTAAAGGATTTTGGGTCGTGACAACATGGTATCAGAGCACTAGGTTAAATTAGGTCTCACGAGTCATATGCGAGTCTAGTAGAGTCTTGAGGATCGGTACGGAGACGTCTATACTTGTCTTCGAGAGGCTACAGGGCTATTAGGAGCACTTCCCTTCTTGATTCCTCAGCGTTCAATTTGATTCGTTTGAGGTTTATGCCTTCGTCTCTTTCTTACTCAATCTCATGTGACGTGAAGCGTTTGTTGTAAATCGGGAATCAAGGAATTGTAATGGCACTGCAGATATGGTGTAGGATTTTTCTCCCTGCATAATTGATTGCGTTATTGTCATCGCCTTGCGGAAAGCGGTTCTGTCGTTTCAGATCAGTAGCAGTTCTGTGATTGTGTTTTGTGTTTTGAGATTTGACTTTGATTATTATGAAGATTCGTGCATTGCTATCGCACAGTGAGGTGTAATGGTAAGATGCTTGTCTATACGTCGAAGCAGTGAATGAACTGGAGGGAGGTGTTACTCACTGTATGATTCAGAGATTCAGTATTTTATTTCTAACAGAGGAAAGACAATCGGACTAGGAATGTTCAAGTTTGGGTTGATAGAGTAACAAGGCTTAATATTTCGAGCGTGGTAGAGTTCTAAAGTGTGATGTGGTGTGTTGACCCAAGTCACTGCATAGTTTTGAAGATTGACAAATGTCTGACCAGTTGAACTAGGTCCATCAGAGCACACATACTTGACCTGACGCGTTGGCAGATGAACCGTATATGCATTAGATGAATGCGATTGTCAAGTATCAATGAACAAGGATAGTGTCTCCTAATGCGAAAAGGTTGCAAATTGATAAGAGAATAGAAGTTGAATTCAGCAAGGACAGTAACGAAGGAAGGAAGTTGAGTTTAATACGAACTCTTTCTCCCAGGTAGAGTTGTACCAGAACTGAACGAAAAACTCAACAACTGAATCTATAAATAATTGAAGTATTTGTTCTTGAATTAAGAATGCACAAGGTGCAGAAGTGAATCAAGAACTGAAAGAAAAATTCCCAGAGATTTTGCAAGCAGAATTACTGTGCGATACAAAGGCTAGACCAGCTAGAAGAACCAGTTCCATCTGTTTTTCATTGAGTCTAGTTGGTTGTAGTAGGCGATTTAATATTGTATCTTTTCAGCTTTCATAGAAGCAATTGTAATAGGTACACATTGTTCAAGTTAGAGTTAACTTGAAGCTTGTAGAAATTAGCTAGAGGCTAGTTACTACGAAGGGATTAGAGTTAGTCCTAGGATTACAAAAGAGTTTATTTTGTAAGTCCGTTTGACTCAGAGTTTTAGTGAAGAGTTTGAGCAAATCCTACTAAGGAGCAGGTCGTGTTTTTTACACCTTTTGGGCTAGGTGTTTTCCAGGTAATAATCTCTGTGTTTTTACTTTACTGCTTTTATTATTCTGCAACAGTAGAAGTTGGAACACCAAGAAGAACCAGGTTTTTCTAGAGAGACAGCACTCAAAAAATTGGATACCACACAAATTAACCTATCTTCTTGTGTGGTATTGACGTCTAAAACATCAATTGGTATCAGAGCAGGTTATCCTTGAAAGGCTAAAACCTTGGAGAAGATAAACATGAGTGCACCACCTGGAAACTGGGAAGATCAATCAACTGCAAGGCCACCACTCTTCAATGGCCTGTATTACTCTTGGTGGAAGAACAGGATGAAGGATCACCTAATTGGAGAAGACTATGAACTCTGGGACATAGTCACTGATGGTCCTCTAAGCACCATGATGAAGACTGTTGAAGGTATAGATGTACCAAAGACTGGAGCTGACTGCACTGCTGAGGATCTGAAGAAATGGGAGAAGAATGCAAAGGCAAAAAAGTGGCTAGTGCCAGACGAGTATAGCAGAATCCAAAACTGCACCACTGCCAAAGAGATCTGGGATACCTTGAAAGTAGCCCATGAAGGAACACCGCAGGTGAAAAGGTTAATAGGTACTCTACTATACTCTCAGCATGAAAACTTCACTATGAAAGGATGAGAGACCATCCAAGAGATGTACACAAGGTTCACAACCTTGACTAATGAACTGAAGTCTCTTAGAAGAGTCATTCTTGAAGAGGACAGGGTTGAGAAGATCCTGACAAGGGTCTTGCCTATTTTCTGGGAAAGCAAAATCACTGCTATCCAGGAATCCAAAAATATGGCAACCCTCAGATTGGATGAGCTAATTGGAAACCTCACTGCCTATGAACTGAGAAGGCAGACAATGAAGATGGATGGTCCAAAGAAGGAGAGGAGTCTAGCACTAAGAATAATTGAGGGAGCAGATCTGGAGGAAGATGAGATGGCCATGATTACCAAAGAATTCAGAAACTTTCTTATGAGGAAGAAGGGCATCTCTAGAGGAGGAAACTACATCAAAGCAAAAGCTCCAGAAAGGCCAACCAATAAGGGATGCTACAAATGTGGTAAGACTGACCATCTCGTCAAAAAATGTCCTCAATGGGAAGTAGAATGGAAAAAGGAGAGATATGAAAGAAGGAACAGGAAGAAGGAACAGGTCCAACCCAAGAAAACCACAACAAAGGCTATGGTTGCTGCTTGGGGGGAAAGTTCAGATGAGGAATCAGAAGATGGGGAGACTGAAGATCAGGCACTCATGGCAATTGGAGAATCTGATGAGGAATCACATGAAGAACCAGAGGTAAGTATCTCCCATCTTAAAACCAAAGTAAAATTCCTATCTAAGGAAAAAATATCTGAGTTGCTACTTGATTTCATAGATGATTCTGAGGAAAAAACCAAAGAGAAGGATCAACTATCTAAAGAATGTGCAATGTAAAAGCAAAGTGCATGAACCTGGAAATTAGAGTCTGTGAATCTAAAAAGAAAAACACTGTCTTGTTGAACCAGGTTCATCCACTTGAGACTGAGATTCTAGAACTGAAATATGAGAACTTAAAACTAAGATTAGGATTCAGTAAAAAGGTTTTTGATCACTCTCATGTCATGTTAGAAGAAAATTTGGGAAAACTAAAAGATAAAATGTATGCCAAGGATGAATAGATAAGATCACTTAAAGAAGAGCTTGGCAAAGTCAAACATGAACTAGATAGAACTTGTAAATGGAATAAATCCTCTGATGACTTGACATGGCTTCAAGAGAATCATAGTAGCAACCGGAGAGGGATTGGCTTTGGAAATCAGTTGCCCAAGTGGGATTCCAAAAGCAAGTATCTCACTCTCCCTGAGAATAAAATTTACACCCATTGTGGTAAGACTGGCCACTACAAATATGATTGTACTGTAAAAGAGCAGGGCAGTCAAAAAAATGAGAGGTTTGTAAAAAAGAAAAACTGGCTACCAAATTTGGGCCAGAAAAAATTTGATTCATCCATTCTCTCATAGAAAAGGACCCAAACTAGTTTGGGTTCTTAAAACTAACCCCTGATTCTTTTGTAGGTTCAAGTGAGAGGAGGCAGCCAAATTTGGTATTTGGATAGTGGCTGCTCAAAGCATATGACTGGGAACATGGAACAGTTCCTTTCACTTGAAAGTCTCAAAGGAGGAAATGTCTCCTTTGGAAACGGAAAGAAAGGTGAAATTATTGGGGTTGGTAAGGTAGGTAAGGATGACACACGATCCATTGAACATGTGTATCTGATAGATGGCTTGAAATATAACTTGATCAGTGTATAACAACTGTGTGACAGACGTAGCCTGGTTGCCTTACTTCCACAAAATGTTTTGTGATTAACCTGCTTACTGACAAGATTGTTTTGCAGGGAAAAAGAATGAATAACATCTATGTCATAGACTTGTCCACACTGTCTGAAAATGAACTCACTTGCCTAAGTGTGTTGGACAGTGATCCCCTCCTGTGGCACAAACGACTTGGTCATGCGAGTCTAACTCAGCTTAACAAACTAGTCTCTAAGGACTTAGTGGTAGGACTTCCTAACATTAAGTTCAAGGAGGACAAAGTTTGTGAGGCATGTGCCAGGGGGAAGCAGGTAAGGTCCTCTTTCAAAAGTAAGAAAATAGTCAGTACCACCAGGACGTTGGAACTGGTTCATATGGATCTATGTGGTCCTATGAGAACTCTGAGTAGAGGTGGTAAGAGATATGTGATGGTGCTAGTTGATGATTATTCAAGGTTCACTTGGACCTTATTCCTGGCATCTAAGGATGAAGCATTTGATATGTTCACCTCATTTGTCAAGAAAACTCAAAATCAATTAGGACATCAACTAGCATCAATAAGATCTGACCATGGTACTGAATTTGAGAATGCTAAGTTTGCTGAGTTCTGTGATGAACATGGTGTCAATCATAACTTTTATGCTCCTAGAACCCCATAGCAAAATGGGGTTGTTGAAAGGAAAAATAGAACTCTTGAAGACATGGAAAGAACCATGCTTCTATCTAGCAAACTACCTCACAGCTTCTGGGCTGAAGCAATAAACACTGCTTGTTACATAATCAATAGATGCATGACCAGACCTCTGGTAGAGAAAACTCCCTATGAGTTAATTAAAGGGAGAAAGCCCAACATATCCTACCTTAGGGCTTTTGGATGCAAGTGTTTTGTGCATAATAATGGAAAAGATTCCCGAGGAAAATTTGACCCCATAAGTGATGAGGGAGTATTATTGGGATATTCATTACATAGAAAAGCTTATAAAGTGTATAATAAAAGAACTATGTGTGTAGAAGAAAGTGTACATGTTGTCTTTGATGAAATTAACACTCTTGCTGAGAGACAGGAACCAGAAGATGAGGAGCTTGGGCTGGTGAGAAGCAGTGATTGAAGCAAACATGGAAGATGGAACAGGTGATGGACCAGGTTTAACTACCCCAAGCAACATGGCAGGGGGAATTCAACATATGCAACCTGGCCCTGATCCTGCTCCACAGAAACAAGACACCATGGAATTGTCTAGGAATGAACAACTGGTACTCAAACCACACAGATATCAGAGTTCTCACCCCATTGAGAACATCATAACATATTTGACATCCGGAATCAAAACAAGATCATCCTTAAAAATCTGTGTGCGTTTGATGCCTTTCTATCCATGATCGAACCAAAGAACATTGGGGAAGCCCTAAAAGATGTTGATTAGTTAAATGCCATGCAAGAAGAGCTGAATCAGTTTGAAAGAAGTCAAGTATGGCACTTGGTACCCAGGCCATTAGACATATCAGTGATTGGCACCAAGTGGGTCTTCAGGAACAAGCTCGAATGAGGATGGAACTATTACAAGAAATAAGGCAAGACTAGTTGTTCAAGGGTATAGTCAAGAAGAGGGAATTGACTATGATGAGACCTTTGCCCCTGTGGAAAGACTGGAGGCAATCAGACTTATTATAGCATTTGGTGCACACATGGAATTCACTCTTCATCATATGGATATTAAGAGTGCCTTTCTCAATGGCTATCTGAAAGAAGAAGATGTATTTGTCAAGCAGCCTCCAGGTTTTGAAAGAAATGAGTCACCTAACCACGTATACAAACTCGACAAGGCTTTGTATAGTCTCAAACAAGCACCAAGAGCATGGTACGAACGATTATCAAAATTCCTTCTATAACATGCGTAAAACGAGGCAAAATTGACAGTACCTTGTTCTTAAAGGAAAAGGGTAAGGATCTCCTAGTTGTGCAAATATACGTGGATGATATTATATTTGGGG